>CAIGRK010063909.1:0-13279 GCA_903798315.1 Fraxinus greggii
ATTATTTTTGTAGGTACCAAGGAAAACAGAGAGCAAATGGATCTTAGATAATGGATGCTCAAAGCGCATGACTGGAAGTCAAACTTTATTGTCAAGCTTCAAAATAAAGGATGGCGGTCATGATACTTTTGGAGATATTGTATATGGAAAAATCATTGACATTTAAATTATTGGTAATCATTCATCTCCCCTTATTGAAAATGTCCTCTTTGTAAATAACCTTAGATGTAAGCTACAAAGTTTTAACCAATTGTGTAATGAATGTAGTCATATCAAATTTGATTCTTCCAAGTGCATTATTGAGGATACTGCATCAAAAGAGGTGATGTTTATAGGAAGCCAAAGTAAGAATGTTTATATCATAAACACTAAGTTTGAATGTGGAGAAAAAATGTTTATCGAGTTTAAAATATTATACTTGGTTATGAGATAGAAGATTTGGCCATGTTAGCATGGACCTACTTTCAAAATTTGTTTTGTTAAAGGTTTGTCAAGTTAGAAGTTTGAGAAAGACAAAATTTGTGAGTTCTTTCAAATTAAAGCGACATTCTTCAACTACAAAATCTTTTTGACTTCTCCACATGAATATTTTTGGATCATTTACTATCAAAAGCTTAAATGGTAAACATTATGCATTCCTCATTATTGATGTCTTTTCTAGATTATTTGAGTCCCATTGTTTGAATTAAAAGATGAAGTATTGAATGCATTTGAACATTCTTGTAAGAAGGTTCATAATAAAAAGGGATACGCTACTACTACCATTAGGAGTGATCATGGTGGAGAATTTGATAATATTGCTTTTGATGATTTGTGCAAAAACTTATGGTTGTGAACATAATTTTTTTGCTCTTTCTACTCTTCAACAAAATAGTGTAGTAAAAAAAAGAATCTTATATTGCAAAAAATGGCCTGGACTATACTAAATAAAAATAGTTTACCAAAATACTTTTGGACCGAAACTTTTAACACTACTTGCTATATTGTTTATAGAATTTCAATTAGTCGAAAGAAAACACAAAACCCTCAGTTATTTCAAGTTTTTGGTTGCAAATGCTTCATTTTAAATACAAAAGAAAATTTTGAAAAATTTAATTCAAAATTCAATATTGGAATCTTTTTAGGTTTTTCATTGACTAGCGAAACTTATAGCGTCTGTAACAAAAGAACTCTAGTCGTTTAAAAATCCATGCATGACACTTTTGATGAAACTAATTTTATTGATCGTGAGAAAGGTATTACTAATGATGTAGGATCGTGAGAAAGGTATTACAAATAACTATTCAAGACCAAAATAAGGAAGATCCAAGAAATGAACACTCCTATGATGAGCTCATCAATCAAAATGGACAAAGATGATCAAGGTACTTCCATAAACATAACAAAATATCGCGGTATGATCGGATCTCTTCTTTACTTAATCACAAGTAATCTGGACAGTATGTTTAGTGTGTGATTATGTGCTAAATTTCAACTTAATACTCGAGAATCACACTAAAACGAATTTTAGATATCTTAGTAGCACTAAGATATTACATCTGACACCCAAAAGGAGGATATTGTATTAGAATTTGTGAATACGAAGAATCAATTGATCAATATTCTTACTAAACCTCCAACACTTGATAGATTTTCATATATTTATAGAGATTTGGGAATTATCAGTGAATTTTTAGTATGTGGCTAAATTGAATCATACTAAATGTTCTCATAAGATTGATTATATGTGCACTATTGATTTACATTTATTTAAATTCTATTCAAATGATTTTACTTTTGTCATTTCATCATTCATACTTTGATTAATATTTTACTATAAAGTGATGATTATCTTTTTTTTTTTTAAAAAACTTGCATATATTTAACATCTAGTGCTTAATTGAGAGGGAATATATTACTATTTTCTATGGCTGATTCAATTTTTTGATCTTATATACCATACTACACTTCTTACATGTGCTACCGTTTTGCTTATGTTCAAAAAAAAAAAGGGAATTGTGTATTGATCTAAAATGATATTCTTTTGCTTATGTCAAAAGGGGAAAATGGAATGATTATGCATGATTTAATTTGAAAATATAATATACTTAGAGTCTATGAAAAAGGGAGAAAGAGGGAAAATCATTTTTATGCTTTGAATGTATAGTTATTGATTTGTAAAAAATAGGGGAACATGAATTACATGATAAATTTATAATGTATATTCCTTTTTCAATATGATATCAATTGTTCAATCTTACCTTGCAAATCATCTTTTTTATCATAATAAAAAAGAGGGAAATTGTTGACCTATGGTTGATTTCATCCTTAATACTTTGATCATAACAAACAAGACTAATATTGTTTCTAACAATTGATTTTGATGATAGTAGTTCAATGTTAAAATAAATCAAGCATTGTCAAAATCAATACATCATCGGACTCGAAATGAAAATCAAAGTGACAGTTAAGCATTCAAGTCAAACCATTCGAGACGAGAGTTTAAAAAATTAAAATCAAGACTATAAAGTCGGGCTCATGAAAAAGGTCAAGATCAAAATCAAGCATTAAATCCAAACGTCAAGAAAGATCAAGATCAAAAGTTTAAGAGCCAGACATAAAAGAAACTTCGAAACAAGATAAAAAATTAGGCTTTCGAGATCATATGTAAAGGTATGACACTTTGATCTTTAGTAATAAATGACAATAGCTCAAAAATCATTTTGTACACGAAGAATTAGTTTCATATTACTTGCATAAAATATTTTTGATCAAAAGTAATATTGATCTTTCAAAGTAATACTTGAATTTAGATCATACCTCTATAATAAAAAAAAGTAAACAATCAACCGAACGTCCGGATGAACTGGACCATCTGGACAAACCGTCCGATTTGACTNTCAAAAGTAATATTGATCTTTCAAAGTAATACTTGAATTTAGATCATACCTCTATAATAAAAAAAAGTAAACAATCAACCGAACGTCCGGATGAACTGGACCATCTGGACAAACCGTCCGATTTGACTAAAGAACTTATGTCAATCTGGACATCCTGATGGATGAACCGGACGTCTGGTTCATCCTCAATGGTCAGTTTTTGATCGTTTTGACCGCAACGGCTTGTTGGTCATCCGGATGGTCATCCGATTGGGGAGAAATTTTTTTTTGCGTTTGATTGCTATAAATACCACTTCACTTTGCATTCATTATAACAACTATAATAATGCTTTCTTGAGAAATATATTTGAAAAAAAAACCTCTTTGAGCTTAAATTTTTACATTCATTTCATTTATTTTTTCATAGCAAAAATTTTAATTGTTGAATTAAACTTCTTGAATCATATTTCTCATCAAAAAATTTCATCTATCTTTTGTACTTAATTTACTTGTATCAATTTTAAAAGAGATATATTTTTGAAGAAGATCTTTACACTTGTTTTGGATAAATATTTCTATTTCTTTATATTTAAAACTTTGATTGATTTAATCAAAATTGAAAAATCATCATATTCATCGAAATTTTTAATTTCTTTTATCATAAATTATTTATTGAAAGAGAGATATATTTTTTGAAGAAGATTTTTTCACTTACATTGCATAAACTTTTTTTCTTCTTCATAATGAAACTTTGGTTGATTGAACTAAACTTGTAAAATCATCACATTCAACAAAGTTTCTCATTTCTATTTTAGTACTTAATTTATTACTATCATCCATTAAAAGATGGATATTTCTTAAGAAGATTTTTGAGTCACTGAAAGCGTTGTAAAGGGTTGGATTGTATCATAAGTCAATCAACATAGTGAAAATGCCTTACTCGTGTTGGAGAGCTTGGTAACGAAGGATATAAACAATTGTTTTGGATTGGACCTCCACAATTATATCTTTTCATCATCTCTCCCTTTTACTAATCGGTTTTATATTTGTGTTTATTATTTGAATTAATCTATTAGTCTTTATTTGTTCGAATTTAGATTAATTATTCGAAAAAGTTTTAAAAATCAATCCACCTATATTTTGGTTAATTATTCTTGGGCTATCATGTATGGTATACTTTTTGGATATTGACATTTTTTCAGATGTATATAATATTTAGTGCTTAGCTAGATTAAGTATTAATGTTTCATGATATACATGTTTATTTTTGGTTTATTAATTTATATTGATATTGCATATTAATTTAGCTAGCATTATTATGAGCTTATTGATATCTATATCAACTGTTTTATTTCCTTTACCATTTTACGTACTTTTGCACTTGGTATTTGAGTTGTTGATTTCAAAAAAACGTGTTTGACAAAAAAAAGCAAGCTATGGTAGTTTGGTTGTCTTTGATTTGTACTACATGTTTTTGTCACAGAATGTCAAATGGGAGTCTGTTAGGTTTTAAAGTTGTTGGCAATCTTTAGACAAAAATATAGTTATAAAAGAGTTTTAAAGATTCAAAGAGTCAATTGTAGGTTGTATAGATGAACTCTGAGTCGTTGGGTTCGATTATGGAACTAGGAATAAAAACTGCCAGATATATGCTAACATCTCACTAAGCTGCTGCTCGAACATCCAAAATAGAATTAATGTTGCTCCTCTGGCGCTCGAGAGATGGTGTTTACTGAAAAACCCTAGTTCGCGATTTTTAAGAGTTCTATCTATTCTATATTACCCCCAAAACCACTATATTATAAATACTCATGCCCCACTTCGTGAAAAGAGTTGGTTGAACATTGTTTTATAAGATCTATCACAACCTACACACACATCCTTCATATTATTCAATCTTCTCTTGATTCAGCCAAATCATTGAAAACATCCAATCCACATAATGAAAATACCAAAACCCATAGGAGATCTGAAGATCGAGAAAGGTAATTGGAGTTCTGATTGAAGGAGAATGAGTAGTTCTCAAGTGATCCACAGGAGAACCAAAAGATCGAGAGGTAGTGCGGAGCACGCAGTCCAGGAGGACCTTGGTGATTACAGTGAGGAGGTCAGAAAATACTAAAGTTCGGTCAAGTCTGAAAAGTCTGTAAGTATTTATCGTTTATAGTGGATACTACCACTTGGATCCGGAGTTTTTATACCACGAGAGGTTTTCTCCGTTATCAATTTTGTGGTGTTATCTAATGTGTTCCCTTGTGCATTGTTAATTTCCTCGAAGGTACCAAATAATGCTTAATTTTCTCTCTCTTTCGTGTACGTTTTAAGTTTCTGCTGTGTGTTTAGATTATTCTTCCCTACTAGATGCCTGATCAGTCACTCTCTTTACTTCTTTCTCTTTCCTTGTTTACCTAATGTGGCCCCTCATCCTGTGACTAATCAAACCATAGTTATTAAATGGGCCACAGCCACAGTCACAGTCACTTACTACACTATTCTTGGCTGGGTTCCTCTTTCCTTTCCTTTGTCTCGAATATGTAAGATTAAAACTAGAGGCCTAGGAACTCTCTCTCTCTCTCTCTCTCTCTCTCTCACACACACATAAAGCCCAAAACTAAACACAGCATATGATAAAGTTATCAATGAGAATAACTAGCAAAAATAAGCACTCCTTTGATTCCCATACTTTAAAAAAAAAAAAATTCTACGCACTTATTTTTAACCACACATTCACACAATAAAATTTTCTGCGGTTAAATCCAAAATTTTTCCCTACTTTTTAACCGTACATTCTTATGAAAAATGCTATCCAAAACTATTTTTCTTGAAAAAAAATGACCACCAACCGGACCAACCGGGGGCTAGATGTTAAAGGTATAATATATAATTAAAATATGGTTGGTCAATTAATCAACTCTTATTTCTCTATCCAACTTAAATAAATCATATTTCTTTCATTTTTTTTTCCTACTTAAGCTGCTTACTAATGAAATAATTTTCGGACTCTTAGCTACTTTGGATTGTAGTGATTTAAGTCAACTTCAACATAAGCTAGGGGTGACAAAATAAACTGCCAAGTCCCGAAATCCCCGAACTCACCTAAAATTTTATTATTTTTAAATTTAAATTTTATTTTAAAAACTAAATAATACTATTAAAATATAAGTAAATGAAAAAGGCGATATATGAGAATATTTTAATCCAAACCTCGCTCGACTTCTGCCCTTTTTCCTTCATATCCTATTCTTGTCCACTTTCCAACAATTCTGATGATATGGACAACGAAAGCTCATCCCGATCTGTTGACATCCCTAACTTGAGGTCCATATAATAGTCCATATTATGATATAGTCAACATCATGTAAAACTTTGTCCAAAAGAACAATTATTCAGACTTCCATAAAATATGGACACAATCTATTTCTTATATATTTCTATATCAAGACTTGTTCCAAGTCTTTTTAAATATTTAATGGACTTTTCAACCATTAGAAGAAAAATGCGATTTGTGTTCTTTCGATAATGACTGAGAACAGCCTTCATCGGATAATTCAATTATAAATACGATTAATATTGAAAGGTTCTCGAATTGTGGTAGGAGATGGAGACAATGGAAAGTCTGCTTTTTGAAGCAGCAGCTGAAGGAAATGTCAATTCTTTGAAGAAATTGCTTCAAGAAGATCCAATAATTCTTGATAGAGTTATAGTTAATAGTTTCTCTGATACTCCTTTGCACATAGCAGCAATTTTAGGACACGTCGATTTCGTAAAGGAAATCTTAAGACAGAGACCTGAATTTGCGCGAGAATTGAATTTGTGTCAATAATCGCCTCTTCATTTGGCATCGGCTAAAGGTTATACCGAGGTAGTTAGAGTGTTGTTATCGGTTAATCCTCTAATGTGCCTAGCTCGTGACAGAAATGGGCTGATGCCTCTCCATCTAGGTGCCGTCAAAGGCCGAGTTGAAGTCGTGAAAGAGTTGGTTCAAGCAAAACGTGATGCAGCTCAAGTCATCGTGGGTCAAGGGCAGACCATTCTGCATTTGTGTGTGAAGTACTATCAGATTGAGGCCTTAAAGCTCTTAATAAATACCATTGGAGATCAAGATTTCAAAAATTGTAAAGATAGTGATGGAAACACTATTTTACACTTGGCAGTAGCTGATAAGCAAGTTGAGGTATGTCAATAGCACTATTTTCATACTTGAATTCAACCGAACCCCTTTTTCTTCATTTTATTTTTGAGAAATAATCGAACTTTTCATGTCCGATGTTTATAAATGGAATTAACCATTTGGCAAGGAGGATTTAGAATAAAAAACAAAATATTGTATACCAAACATGTACTAAATATTTTGAAATGTCTGCAGACAGTTAACTTTTTGCTTATGGAGTCTGCAACAGAAGTTAATGCTCAGAATCTTCGTGGGATGACAGCAATGGATGTTCTAATCCGTAGTCGAAGAGATGTAAGGGATGAAGAAATTGAAGAATCTCTGGAACGTGCTGGAGCATTTGGATCAACGGAAAACAATTCATTAGTCCAAATTAATCGTAATATAACTAGTCCAGGCTTGAATTTTTCCTTTGATCACCCTGATTTGTCGTCAAATGTGAAAAAGAACAGTAGAAAAAAGATGTTTAAACGGAACGATGATTGGTTGGAGAAAAAATGAAGTGCATTAATGGTAGTGGCTTCTTTGATTGCAACCATGGCATTTCAAGTCGGAGTCAACCCTCCAAGCGGAGTATGGCAAGATGATAATACAGTTGACTCACAAGGTAATCCCGTATCAGTACCTCATCCTCACAAGGCAGGAGAATCCATTTACGCCCATAATAATCCGGAAGGATATGGATTGTTCTTGATCTCTAATACAACAGGACTCATTGCTTCACTCAATATCATATTATTGTTGATGAGCGGTTTACCACTAAGGAGGAGAATTTTTGTGTGGATTTTGATGGTGATTACTTGGATAGCAATTACAGCTGTTGCATTGACTTATCTCGAATCAATAGTTGCATTAATACCATATAAAGACAGAAGTAAACAATCGATTCTTCTTGTGGTTGGGTTCACAGTTTGGATATGGATAGGCCTCATGATTCTCCTACTCATTGGACACACGATTCGGTTGTTATTGAAGATGGTAAGAAAGTTAATAAAATGTTTGAGCCCAAAAGAAAGGATTCGGGGTTCGGTAATTACAAGCCGTGGCACTGTTTAAGGTGTTGTTACGCTTTGCCTATTAAGTTGGAGAGGACAATATTGAACATTACTAAAACTGAAATCGAAAGTTATCCTTGTTTATTCTAGTGTCTATTCATATACAATACTATCAATAGAAAAACGGCTTATGCATTTGCACTTACGTATTTAATAAATGACTATGTTGTAATTTCATTCCAATTATTGCATATCACATAAGGTCTGTGACAATTATAATCTTGTGGTGATTCATCGGTGGTATATAATTTCTCTCCATAGACCATATTTTATTTAATCAACTTTCTTTTAATACATGGACGGCATCAATATTTGACTTTAGGTCCTTTATCATTACTAAATCACCTCATTTAAAAGTTTAAACTTTTAAATAAGGTGGTTCAACAATAAAATATCGTACATTGAACTAATTATACTTACAGGTTTTTGTATGTAATGCCAATTAAGAAATGTCAAGTTCTGAAACTATAAGGGAACAATCTATTCATTTGTTTGCATTTTATAAATTTCAATCAACAAATTAAACCAAAGCAATTATTATCAAGGCTGTGAAACTTTGAATCACAAGGATATCCTTTTATGAAATTCTTTACTAATATGAATTAATCCAAATAAAGGCCTACCTGAACAGTATAACACATCAAACACGCACAAAGAAACTTTTAGTTTTCTATGAACTCGTTAAAATAGTAGAAAACTAGGTAAAAAAAAAAAAACAAATTGTTAATTCGCACAATGTTAATCAAACTCTGATTCAATGAAAATAGTAGTCAACTATTGAGAGTGTTATTTAAACTTGTATTGCTATTTAGTATCAATGGTGTTAAACATTGGTCTATGTAGCTGTGTGGCTGCTCTCATATTGTTCAATTACATCTTTCAAACAATTGAAAATATGAATGATTAAGAGTCTAACTAGCAAATTTCAATTGAAGTGGCATTTTTATTCTCATCGCATAATAGAAAGCGGATCTTTGGAAGATTATGTGACTCTTTAAATAAATAGTTGCTTATTTGGAGACTTTAGAAGTAAAGTATGATGAATAAGATTTGATCTTAATAATTTTGTGTTCATTGGCCGCTTCGTTCACTTCGTTTAGAGACACTATTTTATGTAGTCGTTGTATTCTCACCATTGAAGATGTGTACGATTCTTTGTTTTCAAAGGAGAAGATGAATCATGTGGTTGGATCTAAGGCTATTGATTGAGAAGAGCTTATTGTTCATGATGGCTACGGAAGGGGCAGGTCGAAGTCTAATTTCAGTAATCAAGTTTTTTTTATTGTAAAAAGAAAGGACACGTCAAGAGGGATTGCAACAAGTTGCACAATAAAGATAAGTTGGCTGCAAATCAGAAGGGAAGGCAATCAAATACTTCAAGCGAAGCCAATGATGCAAAGGACTATTTGAGTGACGGAAATCTTTCGGCTATTTCGACGAAGATTGGATTCTGGATTCAGCTTGTACTTTTCATATATCCCAATCGGGATTTGTTTGCAACATATGAAATAGTTTCAAAAGGTGTCGTAGTCATGGGAAACAACGACCTTGTGAGGTAGCTAGCATTGGTAGAATTAGACTTCAGCTGTTGGATGAGACATTTAAAACAATTCACTTTTGACATGTTCCAAATTTGAAGAAAAATCTCATCTCGTTGGCTACTTTTCACTCAAAAGGCTACGAGTTCATTGGTGGAGGTGGAGGTGGAGGTGAAACTTTGAAGGTTTGTAAAAGTGTTTGAGTTGCATGGAGGGGCAGAAAAATCCCAGTTATACATCTTGCAGGGTCATGGAGAATCGTCGGAGGACAATAATAAAGATTTAGTACCGTGGTGGATATTCAGTTTGGTATAGTAACGTTGGGATTTGGTTTGGAGTCTTTGTTGAAGAATACAACTTAATCGAGTTCAAAGGACATGGATAATGCCACTTTGCCTCCATCACCTGCGGTATCATCGTATTCAATTGCCAGGGACATACCAATTGGAGAAAGGTACGAGGAAGCTGATTTTGTCTCTCATGCTTTAAGTGTATTTGAAGGTGTTCAGTCTAGCAAGGGGTATTTTACAAAAGCATTTAGTGTTGATTCTGTTTGAGGGTATGTTTTGGCCCTATTTGGTAAATTTTAAATCATTTTTGATTTTGGGAACTCAAGGTATAATAGCGAAGCAGTGCTTGGATTCATTTACTTTAGTTCCATATTGTGGGAAAGGTCAATAATCTTTGGTTCGTTGAAGAAGTTAGTTTAGTTCTTGTTAAAAAAAGTGAATTCATTCCTTGTAGTCGAGTTTTTTCTTCAGGTCGAGGAATTTTGGAGCTTCATTCATTGTAGTGCAATTTGTGTCAAGGTGAAGATTATTGGGTTTCTAACGCAAATTCGTCTAGGGTTTGTGTGGTTTGATGTATTGGGTATTGAAGACGTCTAAATAGAATCTATGGAGGAAAAATGATTGACAGTGCTAGCCTATCACTAGAGGACGCTCAAGTGGTGAGATAGAATTTTCAGTAGAGGAACAACACTTGAGTGGTTAGCCGACTCTTGCCTGGCGCTCGAACACCTTTGTCATCCGGGTTTTCCCTATTTTTTTTATTCCACACGCTTTTTGACCTAATTTTCATCTTTAGAGCTATTATTAGGGTTTGACATGTACCTCTATAAATAGTGGACTCTTCTTTACCAGTTAATTCATTATTGTAAATAAGAATTATGTAGGAACACAAAATTGTTGTCTTTCTCTCTCCTTTATATTGAATAAAATTTCTAATTCCTCTGCCAATTAAATTCTTGTTCTTGTGTTTTTATTGTTTGCGATCAATACTTCATATTGTATCATATATCTCGTTCGATTTCTAACAAGTACATTATCAATGAGTAAACGGACTTGGCAATATAATTTCAAAAACTTCCGCGTTGCAGTTTTCTGATATGTTGAAAAAACTTCTTCTTGATTTAGAAAAAGTGGGGTCGATGGATATGTATTGACTTAACCTTATCAGAATTTCATTATATCGAAAATCATACTCACTTGTTGAAAATTTGGTTGGAGTAAGCCCCTGTTTGTCAAGCTTTATTTGGAAAAAATAGTGTGTCAAGCTTTACTTGGAAAAAATAGAGTTTTGAATAATGATTTTTAGGAGATTATGTGGTTAATAAATAGGAAAAATATTTTATTGTGTGAATATAGTTAAAAATTAGCATGCAAAAAAAAAAAAAGTTTAATAATAATGATTGTCAAATAGGGACTATAAGTTTACAAAATTGGTATTTAAAGTCATGCACTTCACTACTAATAAAGAATATTTCGATCCACCATAGTATCCCACCTTCCTATCCCGCGTAATGAGAAAAAGCTTCTAACCTGATTTGGCTACGTGTTTAGAAGATTCTTACACGTTTAGACTAGTCTATGTTTGAGCCCAATTTCATAAAAACCTTAGGTTTTTTTTTTCTAAACTCAGTTTTAACCATATATTTTTCCAATAAATTATTTGACACATAAATCCAAATTTTTTCCCTAATTTTAACTATACATTATTCAAAAAATCACTAAAAAAAAAAACAAACCTTATCCTTCCAAGTAATAGGCTCAAACAAAACCTTAGGCCCTGTTTGATTTCGCAACCAATTCCATTTCCACATTTTTGCATGTTTGGTTGACTAAATTTTCCACATTTTCTTAGTTTTTGAGGAAAGATTTTTCCCATGGATTTGGTGGAAAAAGCTTTTCTATGCAATTTTTTTTAAAAAAAATATTTTAATTTTTTTTAGCTATGGAAACAAAGTATATCTCCAATTGTAAGAAATTATATCCCTTTAATGGATAATTTTCATGGAAAACAAAGCCAAACAAATACCAAAAGACTCAAAATTTCAATATTTTTCAGGTGAAAAATTATAACAATCAAACACAATTAATAAAAAATTCCGAGTAAAACAAGTTCTAGGCAATTCAATTCCCTAAAATTCATTTTCTTTCCACCTAATTCTATTCTTGCAATCAACGAACCCTTAATTCTTCGTTTTCCTAGTTTACCTAATGCGGCCCCTTAGTCTGCCGTCACCTTACTATGAATAATCAAAGCATAGTTATTAAATGGGCGACAGCCACTTGCCCGGGGGGGACCCAGCTTTCGGTGAGTCCCGACGGTCTGTGGTGGATCCGCCGACAACAACTTTTTTTTTGACAATGAATAGTTTTTTCAAATTATATATCTGGTAAGTTCTTTTATTTTCATTTATTTCTTGTAGCTCAGCTCGCTAGGACTTGAATGTGCACATAAGAGGTACCCGTTTCGAATATATTTCTCAACAATTTTACTGTGAAATATTTTAAATTCTACATTTTTTTACCAAAAGTAAATTGAATAATGGTGGGGATCGAACCCGTGACCTCTCCACTAGATAATGAATGCTTGACCATTGTGGCATTTATGGAATTTCGTAATAAATTCACCATAATAATATATGTTACATATTAACGGTTTTAATGCAATTGTAAAAATTTGAACCCGTACTCTTCCTATAAATTATACAAAACTTGACCACAATATCATTTGATGAATATAAAACCCTGCTCTTCCTTTGAATTATACAAAATTTGGCCACAATATCATTTGTTAAATATTGTTAATTTTTGTCACAAAATTATATATGTTCAGTTTGAACAAAATAATTATTATATTTAAATTTTAGACCTTGTATGATTTCCTTTTTTTCAATATACATTTTTCTTTCTTCTTTCAACCGCGCATTTTTCAATAGAATAATATTACATATAAATTCAAAATTTTTCCTTATTCTTAACCACACATTCTCTATCAAATCACTATTCTAAAATGCATTTTTTTGCCAAAAAATGAGCTTCAAGCAGGGCTCTTAATATTTTATTACTGAAAATGGTTGAAGATCCACGATCACTCGTGCTGACTTGAAATCCTGGGTCTATCACTGCACTTGCCCAAGAATTCTTGGCTGGCTACCTCTTTCCTCTGCTTGTGTTGAATTTTCATCTCTCTTTTTTCCCTTTATAATTTATCTCCTCGCTTTAGCTATTAATCAAGTCTGAAACGAAATAATGTTAGATATTTATACTATAAATATAATATGTGCAAAAAATAATTAATTCAGATGAAGTGCCAAATTGGTGTAAAGTGTGGAATTTGTATGGGAGGTTGGGGGTTCGAGTCACTTTTTGG
>CAIGRK010063937.1:0-24421 GCA_903798315.1 Fraxinus greggii
GAATTTACATTTGACAAGATCTCATGTAATTTTTCACATCTCACATAGTTAATTTTTTTCTAGAAATTGTCACCTATTCATCTGTAAAGCAGGGTGTATGTTTGATACATACAAATAGCTTAATCCGTCGTACTTCGCATTAATCTCCTCGATATGTGAAGGATTTTTAGGGGGTGTTTTCTACATGACGCAAACTGAGCGGTGTGAGATCACGGTTGTAAACTCTTTCCTTATTGTCAAAACCTCTAACTTTCAGATTGAGTACAAACTAATAAAATCCTTATATTTGCTTTTGTCATGTTCTCAAAATCATAGGGATTACTGTTTAATCCACGATGTGACTTACAGACCAGAGGTATTTTACATATCCCAAAAAATGACTAGAAGGATGAATGTTTTTTAAGGGTGGTCCAACTATGGGACTTTCAGCTGGAATTTTTTAGTCATTGCTTTCCAGCGACCTAATTCATTCATGATTCATTAATGAAAAGTCTGGACTGGCATTAGACTTTGAAATCGTTAATTGCATGATGATGATGATGATGATGATGATGATGAGCTTTTCAAGGACATGTATATTCTACTTTGTTTATACAAAAGAAAATAATTATTAAATTTTTTATTAATTCATAATAATATAACGAGATCTACTTTGACACCAACTATTCATGCTGTTTTTGGTTGTCTATATTATTTAGGGATGATTGTATCAGCGGTATCAAATCTTTCATTTAGTAGCAGGTTTTGCCCAAATTTTTAATTTGCATCACACACGGTACTAAACCTTTCACTGTTGCCACCAATGGTACTAAACCTTTCAAAATGTCCGCAGTTGAAGTCCAAATGGATGGTTTTCGTTAGTTTGACCATTAGTTGACCAAATAATTGACTTTGACAATAATGTTGACTGACTTTGATAATAGTTTGACCATTCTCGAAGTTCCAAACCCAGATTTGCAAATTTGGGATGGGGATGGATGGAGAAGAACGTGAAATGAGTTTTTAATTTTAATTATTTGATTTTTGTTATTTTATTATTAAAAAAATATAAAATTACCATTTTAACCTTTTAAAATCAGTCAACGTTATTGTCAAAGTCAATTATTTGATCAATTAATGGTCAAACTAACAGAAACCATCCATTTGGACTTCAACTACGGACATTTTGAAAGGTTTGATATCGTTGGTGGCAAAAATAAAAGGTTAGGTACCGTGGGACATAAATTAAAGATTTGTGCAAAGTCTGTTACTAAATGAAAGGTTTGGTACCGCTGCTGTAATTATCCTTATTATTTATATTGCCCCTGTTTGAGTTGCGTTAAAATTTTCATTTTCAACTACACATTTTTCAATAAAATAATATTCTTCGTCACATCTATAATTTTTCATTCTTTTCAACAGCACATTTTTCATCAATCTACTATTCCAAAATATATTCTTCCAAAATAATGTGGCTCATACATACCCATTATCTTTGGGTAGCTAACCCAACTTTTGAGTTCACCATGGCAAAATCTTTTACGTATGGATGAAATAAGTCATCCAATCTATTGGTGATGAGCGAGTCTATTTAGGGCGTGTTGGGTAGGAATTAAAAGCCAATTAAAATTGAAAATATAGTCGTTATTGGTCCCACCCATCTAATAAAAGTCAACAACAATGATTAATCTTTCAATTTTAATTAGATTTTAATCTCTACCGAACACGTCCTTAGTAAAGATCATTTTGACACGGCTCTATTTAGTAAGGATCATTTTGACAGGGCTGTTGAGAGTAGCCTTTTTATAAGTAAAAAATTTATTAATCAAGCTTTTTCAATAAGAGTTGTTACTAGAAAGTTCATAATTTTTTAGTTGTCAAAACAAAAATAATAATGCTCCCCGTTTATTTTTGATTAAAGTTAGATTTTAATTTAAATCAAAATTAAACAATTAATATTAAACACATCTTTTATCGGTCTCACAACATTTCAACCACACATTTCAAAAATTTATATCATAATCTACTAAAAATATAATTTTAATCCCCACCAAATACAATTGTCAAAAACAAAGTAATTTTTTTATTTGGTTGAAAAAAATTCAATTCAATCATATTTCACAACATTATGTGTATATAAATTATTATGTACATGTAGTACAACAGAAACAAAAAAGTGTTGTGAATATGAAATTGAACTTTTGATTTATTAATTGTGCATGTGATTATTTGACTAATATAATTTCTTTATTAGATAAAATCTCTAAAATTAAATTGTAATGGCAAAAATTTACTCTATTATTTATAATTTATTTGTTTAAGACATTACACATTAATACGTAAAATATCGTAAAAAATTGTGAAATATTATAATTACTTGTACAATCTCAAATTTTATCTCTTTCAATAAAAAAAAAAAAAGACATAATCTTACATTTCATTTCTAAAAATATTATTGGGAATTAATAAATGGAACATTAATAATTAATGTAGATTACAGCTCCATAAAAGTTGAAATTACAGCTTTTTGAAAAAGCTTAAACATTGTCAAAAAGCTATTTTTAGATAAACAACTATATTTTTATGTCAGAAGTGCTTTCGGTTACCCTTCTAAACACAACTTAAATGTAACTCGCTATATCCTCCTGCTGTTGGTTCTTGTTTATATATGAATGAAGAGAAGAAGTGCAAGCTTTAGAAAATTGGTTCCACTCCACCTTATTTGATTTTTGAAATCGAAGTGGTTGGTTCGATTCTATTTTTTTGAACGAGTTTCTTTATTCACATTTTGGGGGTTGTTTGATATATATATAATTTTTTGATAAAGATTTTAACAGATTTTAATAAAAGAATGATAAAATACGTCAAAAAATTGATAATATATGTGTCTTATAAAATGTGTGTTTTAAATTGAAATTTGATCAGTGGAATAGTTGATTAAATTTTAGCGAAGTTTGACCGTAAGTTTTCAAAATTTATTTTTTTTCCAAATTGATTTATTCATATATTTATTAATTAATTTTTATCAAATTCTACAAAAAAAAAAAAAAATTCTTTTGTATCCAAACCAAATAGAGGCTATATGTCTTTTGCAAAAAAAAATTAAACAATTTCATCATTTAAGGAAAAAAAATTTTTTTTTTTCATTTCACCCCCCTAAAATCTAAATAGACCTTTTAAAATATATATTTTTTAAAAAGAATTTACATGAGTTTCTTTATTCATGCTATCTACGATTTCGTAAAAATTAGTTTAAACGATTTAGCCTTCATTTACCAAATCTATAAATGATTTATTAAGTGAAATAGTAAGAGTTGTATTAGTCGATTTCATGAAATATATGAATAAGTGATTGACAGTGTCTGATTGAAATTAATTTTTTTCTTTAACCGTATTTTTATTTATAAATTGGCTTGCCAATAAAAGCTTATAATATATAGTAATGTTATTTAGCTCCACTACGATTACAACTCTAATTTAGGTGGCGTTAATGTTATAGTTATAAAACCCGACCGGCTTAGCCAATCGGACCGAAAAACCCTCGGCCCAGGCCCTTAATCTGGTCGGACAGATTAATTTGACAGAAATGTACTTGACTCGATCAGAATCGGGTTTTGACCGAGTTGACTGGTAATTTACTTGGTCCAGATGACCGGTTTGATTGAGTTTTGAAATCTTCTTACAAAACTTTTGGGTCCAAAGGAATTGATCGGTCCGGACAGATTAATTTGATAGAATGTACTTGACTCGGTTAGAGTCAGGGTTTGATCGAGTTAACCGACAATTTACCCGATCTGATTGACGAGTTTGATTGAGTTTTGAAATCCTCTTACAAATTTTTTGGGTGCAAAGGAATTGATCATTGGATCTCTAAGAAAAATAATGGGTTCCTCGTCACTTGAATATAAAATGTTTTAGTGTTAATTGTGTGTAATAATTTATATTTATTTAATGAATCATTTATAGTTTTTACAAAAATATTCTTTTAAAAAACTTTTGTCCAACATTTTTACTTTATTTTATAGATCGAAATAATTTGTAAAAAATAAATTAAAAATTTTAATTTTGCCCCCAAAAAAATCTATACTTCATATTTTTTTGTAGATTTTTATGCAATAATCCGTCGGTTGAACCACCAGATCACCGGTTGAACTACTAACCCATTGATCCACTACATTGTCTGAGTCGAGTCTGATAACTACGGTTAATGTGTCATTAAATGATAAGTGAAATTAAATGAATCGTTTAATTTCATCTTTTATTTAGCATATAACCACCTAAATTGAGATTGTAGTCCAATAGAGCTACATATCATTACTCTATAATATATATAAATAGATGAAAATTAATGATAAAAAAGTGAATGACACGGTTCAAATGTACTCTCTGTCTTTAGAATAATGTTATTTTGTCGGAAAATAGATGAATGAGAAGACGTGATTGAATGAAAAAATTGATTTTATTTTAAATATTCTAATAATAAATTTTAAAATAATTTTTTCTTAAGAAAATATTGGTGACCTGTCAAGGAATGGCTAATCAAGGTTAAGGCACAGTTGGCTCTCTACTTGGGTGTTCTCTCTAGCCGTGATCGCCTTTTCATCGTCGACTCAGATCACTCACTCTCCGATCTTCTTAAAGATCCGATTCGCGTTCTCCATCTCCGGTCTCGGTAGGCTCAAATTTCCCCTCAAATTTCATTTTTATTTTTTATACGTGAGATTTCAGGATAGAATGAAATAGGTTTTAGGGTTTTCCCCTAAATCATTGTATTTTCAGCACATGAATATTTACGGGTTTATTATGCTATATTATCCAAATTACCTGTTTTATGATTGTTTGTCTTCAAGTGCAAGTAGAATAGAGCTTTAATTATAGATGAAAATTTGTTGAAGGTTTTTTCCATTTCAGGTTTTGGATTGGATCAGGGGTTGAATCGCCATGGTAAAGTTTTGTAACTAGCTTATATGATTTCCTGCGTCTTTTTCCTTTTTCCTCCGCACTGCTACACTGATTATTGTTATTTAAAATCTTTATGGTGGTTTTGAACTTCTGCCTACAGAATTTTATAATTGGAGCTTTTAAGCCCGCTTGCCACATTTCAGTTACATTTTCTGATGGGAAGTCCCGAAAGCAGGTATACTCATTGTCACGGTTTTACAACTTTTTTATTGGTGGGCATTGACTGAATATTCAAATGGGAGGCATATACAAAATGCAAGCTTCTGTTTTTGTTCATCTGTGTAGCTTGTTCTTTTTTATGGAAATAATTTGCAAAATTTCAGTTCTCTGTATGGAAGATATGGTCTGTACAAAGGCAATATGGGGGATTGGTGCGGGGGGTGGGGGGGATTGTTATTTTTACAAACCTTAGTATCATATTTTCGGCAATTTATTATTATTTTGTTGCTCCCTTGACTCTTTTGTTGGTAGTGGATAGTATAACAATAATTACTAATTTAATTACCTATCTTAACATTTTTCCTCTTGGTTATCTTCATGTTCCAATAGGTTCCTTTGAAGAAGGAGAATGGCCAGACATTAATGGTCCCGCTTTTCCAAAGTCAAGAAAACATTCTTGGCAAGGTATATCTTTTTCCATTATGGTTTCCATCTTTATGAATATATAAATTCTGGTTTAAAAGTTATTTTTATGTATAAATTTGACGAATCTTTCATGTGTATACATTTGCATATCTTTTTCCCAGATTTCTATCGAACCAGTTTCAGGAAAGAAGGTTGAGCACAATGGAATCAAAGTTGAACTTCTTGGTCAGATAGGTGTGTTTCGCCTTGATGTTTTTGGCATAACCCTAAGTTTTCAGGAATAATTATTATAGTGCTACATTGTGTTAGGAGACAGGAGTGGATATTTGAGTTATGCGGCCTTCAATTTTTCATGTCTCTTTGGTAAAAAATGGGAAAGGTTCGGTCTTTTCTAACTTAATAGTAAGAAGCAATATAGATGCTAAAAAAGTTGATGAACAGTAAGAAAATATTTATTTTAGGCAATTTCATTCAAAATGGTGGTGAAAGTGACAATTATTCACTTTTTTGCACTCATTCTTCGTTTGAAGGAGGCAAGTTTGCAGTCTGAAATGTAGCACTGGATTTTCTTAGCAATTTAATGGGTGGAATGATTTTGCAAAGGAGGGCGTGATTATTTTCTGCCAGTCAACTAATTTAGATAACGATTTCCATGCTAATTATTAGACCACTAGTTTGTAAAAAAAAAATAAAAAATTAGACCGGATGGAATGCTGACCGGATTTGTCATCATCAACCCCTTGAGCTTAACACACTTCTGCAACTTTTGGTAGATTTCATGGATAGACATGGTGATCTCACTGGTCTTTCGTACAATATTCACGCATCTCTATTGGTGAAAATGATATTCGCCTAGGGACTTGATCGATCGTATGGTGTTTAATGTTAAATATGTCCCGTGATTTGGAATGGACATGTTTGCCAGAAATTTTGTTCAGTTCATTGTTTGAATGCTATGAATCCTTCTATTATGCTTTTGATTTTATTTTATTCTTTCTGCTTCTGCTATGGTCGTCCCTACCCTTTTTCATCAATTACATAACTTCTCATAATTGCATATCTATTTGCAGAAATGTACTTTGACAAGGGCAACTTCTATGACTTCACTTCTCTGGGTGAGTATATTATATTCTCAAGTATACCCATCCATTTTCAATTTACTCAAGATCAGTACCATGGTAACTTAGATCAAGATAAAAGTCACTCTAACTCGACAGTTAGTGATATCCAGTTTGAACATATCTTACTGGTTTTGAAAATTCACATACGAAGCCTAAATGCCAGTTATGACGGCTTTAGCTGGCAGCAGCCTACTTCTCTAGCTTTCAGTTATTACATGTGATAGGAATGCTCACTTATCTTATTCATTTGTTGCAAAAGATTCACATTGAGAACATCAAACACTCTGTTGTATTTTTCCATAATTTCAGCATGCTTTTATTCTTGAGTTGGTCTTTTTTCTAATATTTTTGATTTCTTTGCTTCCGTCCCTGTAGTTCGTGAACTTGACGTCCCAGGCGAATTATATGAAAGGAAAACATATCCATTTGAATTTTCAACTGTAGAAATGCCATATGAGACATACAATGGGGTAAATGTGCGACTTAGGTAAGTTACTTATTGTGTATCATGGCAATGTGATTTATTTGTATACTTTTTAACTTTTGTCTTTTGTTTGTCTTAGTACATTTCATAAATTATAATCTTTTTTCTCTATTTCTGGAACAAGCAAAGCGTAGCTTTTAGGGGATTAAGAAGTGGTTTTAATTGAAGATATTTGGGGTTGAAGGGTGGCCCCTAAACCATTGAGTCTGTGGCAACTGGGATTCATATTTAATAGAGTCTATTATATTTTTTTCACCGGTCTAATTACTTCTAGGGCTCCTTGGATTTATTTGTAAGCTATAAGGTGATTTTTCTTTACTTTCCACGTTTCATCTTCTAAATGATGTATGGTTCTGTTAAACAGTGGTGAACTTGTGATTAAGAGATTGTTTGAAGAGTTAAACTTTCATACCATATTCCTGACTACTTTAAGCTTTCAGTAATTTATGGCTGTTAATATTGAAAGTTATTTGAAGCTTTGAGCTTTTATTGTACTTGAGGTGTTAATGTGGAAAATTGAAGTCAGTTATCACTATGAATTCATTCCTTTGTGCTTGTTTCAGGTATGTCCTTAAGGTGACAATAAATCGGGGCTATGCAGGTAGCATAGTGGAATACCAAGATTTTGTGGTAATTCAGCTTTTAGAGTACTCATTGACAGTTAAAATATGCACTTAATCATCATGAGATGCCTTACGAACTTTTGAGGGCGTTTATTTCCATGTTTTCTTCCAGATCTTGAACTTTGTTAACACCGTCAATGATCTTCAAGGCATTTAGTTTTGTGTAATTATACACCGGTAAAGAGAATTTATACATTAAACATGAGAGAAAGAGGACGATTAAAATTATCTGGTTGGGTAACTAAGGATTGGAGCTTTGTGTTATAACAATGGACATGACCATTAATGGAGCAGAGAGGAAGATATGGGATCCATGTAGCATACCTGCATGAGTATGAGACAAAACTTTGTCTAGTTGAAATAAAGACCATATAATCCACCTGCGAGGTAGTTATGACTTGTGAGGAAATTATGCTTTAACTCTTGTTTCCTTGTGACTGAATCTTCTTATATCTTTTGTTATATAATGGGAAATTATGCTATTAATGAATCTGTTCTGCTACTATTATCATATATTTGTAAGCTCTTGATCTCCTGTTTCATGTAAATTTATACCAACCTCAATATAGTCTTTGACTTGACTTGAGTAGCATGGTTATCGGTTGTTTCAAATCCCCCATTGCTAATTGTCACTAATTCTTAGCGATGTCTAATCCATGGTTCTCTGCTCTATCAACTTGTTGACTTACAATAATGTGGTCAATTTTATGCTAGGAGAAAAAGTTCTATTACAACTCGAACAAATTTTCCCTTTCCATGCTTTTAACTCACTATAATCCTTCTACTTTAGAACTCACTTTTATTTCCTTGAAATGCTATTTTCAGATAATGAGTTTTCTGGTTTTAGGAGTTGGTATTAACTCATACTGATTTGGTTGTGTTCTATTATGGATCAGGTTTGGAACTATACCCCTCCTCCACCAATCAACAATAGTATCAAGGTATTATGGTTTTAAAGTAAAGAACTTGATTGGTTGCACTATCAGGCCCCTATTTGTTTGCCATTCTCCAAAAACTCTTTTATTCTAAAATTCATTTTTTTCAACCACATATTTTCACAATAAAATATTTTGCACATAAACCCAAAACACTTCCCTACTTTTTAACAACGCATTCTCTAAAAAAATCACTATTCCAAAATTCATTTTCCCCATAAAATTCTTTTTAATGGGCATCAAACAGGGGCTTGATGGTTATACGACATGTGCTTCAAAATTATTAAGGAAGATGTTTTAAGCAAATGCTGAGATTCTAAATTCAACTTCCTGGATACTTGGCATAACAATTCTTTTTGTAACTTAATGTGCTTTATGCAACCATATAGCCCTTGTTTGATTTTGGATTTGTCAAAATCACTTTTCCTCAAACTCAATTGTCCACCTCACATTCTTTCAATAAATAATTCTTCACGTGAAACATAATTTTTCTTACTTTTTAACCACACATTCTCCAAACAAATCACTTTTCTCAAAACCACTTCTCAAAAAATCAAAATCAAACAAGGGCTTGTAAATAATCCATTTATTTCTGATGATTAAACTTGCAGATGGAAGTTGGAATTGAAGACTGTCTTCACATTGAGTTCGAGTACAACAAGAGCAAGTGAGTAGTTCTATCATTATTTTTGTTTTGTATTACTATTTTCCCATGGCCGGTTTGGGATTATTAAGCTTTGAAAATTTGGAATTTGTGGCTAAAATTCGTGTAAAGATCGTATTTGCTAGTTTTAGTTCAATGCCATTTTCTCCCAAGTGAGTTCACCCCAGATCTCGTATTTGACCTACCAAAAGCCTTTTCCTGACTAGGAACTAAGTTCTTAATCACAGTAGGAGTGAGTTTGTCAAGTTTGGTACCCATTTAAAAGGAGCGATAATCTCCATTTGTAGTCAAACAGTCCTTGTAGTTTCAAGAGGGTACTTTTCTCTGCATGGGTGTTTGTTATGGGTGGATAATAACATACTGCTGATTGTACTTACGAGTATGCAGGTATCATCTAAAAGATGTTATTATCGGCAAAATATATTTTCTTCTTGTAAGAATCAAGCTAAAGAATATGGATCTTGAGATCAGACGTCGAGAATCAACTGGTTCAGGTGCGAACACCCATGTTGAGACAGAGACACTTGCGAAATATGAGCTAATGGATGGTGCTCCAGTTAGAGGTATACTAAGAACCGTCCTTTATTTTGCAACTTGCTTTTGTTAACCACATTACATGCAATATTTGATTCCTCTTTTCACAGGCTACTTTTTCCTTTTTTCCGGTTGGGTCAGGCTTTCTTTATTGACTTGCTGACGCAGGGAGAAAATAACAAGTGTTGCCAATTGATTCTCAAGTTTAGTTAAATTTGAATTTCATCACCATAATGAAATCACTATGTGGCTTGTTTGGTTGTAAGGATTGGATCGTACGGGACGCTAATAAAGAAGAAAAGAAAAATTCTTGTTTGCTATAATGTCAACTCCTGATTAGTATTGTGTTCTAAATATTCACATGATGAATAAAATGGTTTACTTGATAAGCACTTGTTTCTGCAGGAGAATCAATTCCTATTAGACTGTTCTTGAGCCCGTACGAGTTGACACCAACATATCAGAATATCAACAACAAATTTAGTGTGAAATACTATTTGAACCTTGTTCTTGTTGACGAAGAAGACCGCCGATACTTCAAGCAGCAGGAAATCACAATGTTCCGGCTAGCAGAAACTTCCTGAGTTTACTTAGAGTTGTTGAAGATTTACTGCCTCCCGATACTATTTATTAATTTCTAAGATTTGTCTTGTAATACTCAGATCCTGTTTCCGTGAAGTTGCAAGAGTTTTGTCTAATCGGTCAGTCCCATCTTTGATAATTTACTTGCAATTTGTACAGAGGAGCAATTATGTAAACGGACCATGTTGGTAGAAAGTTGTATTTGGGTGAATTTGACAACACTGGGACAATTTTCAGCTTATTCTAGAGGGAGATTGGTTTTTAAGGCATTAACAGTTGGCTTGAACCCAGGTACTTGATGCGCCAGGTCTATTTCTTTATATATTATTACCAGTCCCTTTCTTGTCTACCTCATTGTACAAGACATGTTTTAGACGGAATAGAGTTTGTTGTTGAAATGATGAGTTTTTGTGTTGCCTAGTTTGAAGGGTGGAATGCTAACGAACCGGGGCTACTTGTTTATCCCGAGCCCATGAAAATAGGCAGATGCTCTCTTGGATAACTGGACGATATATGACAGAATCTTGATTGTGAATTAGGCACGCACGTGAACATCATAAATCTACTTTTGCCTGCCTTTTGGCAGGAATGGAGGGGAGGGAAAGAACGACTTTATTTAGTTAGTTCACGAGGTAGCAAAGAACATGTCTTATTACATCTGGTTAGTGGAGCTTGCAAGTGTATACAAGATTTATGCAGTGCAAAAGATGTGTCCATTAACTAGAAGATCTCTGTTATTTCTACCATTAGAGCACAATTGAAGTCTGTGAGCTCTCTCTCTCAAATTTCCCCTTATCTGAACCCCGATTCCTAATTTATTCTTCTTCCTCTGGTAGAGGACACCCGATTTTTTTATTACCTCCGTTTGATTTCATTATTTCCCATTAAATTATAATTCATTGTTCTCTCTCTTCTCATGCTTCACGTAACACATTATCAAAAAAAATTATTATTCCTCTGATTATATGAAATAATGGGGGCCAAACATCAGCAACAAAGACATTCGATAACCTTGTACAATTCACTGGTTATATCAATTACCTCTCTCTCTCTCTCTCTCTCTCACACACACACACACACCTAACCAATAGGAAGTAGTAAATGGATAAAGATGGGCACGCTGTAATTCATGATCACAATCCTGCATTTTTTGGAGTTCTAATGTAATTTTGTGTGTACGTGCACGGCACTCGTTAACAAGCAGCAGCGATACAGACAATAATTATTGTAAATATACCACAACTAAATTAAAGGCACATATATTTAATTCTCTTGTAATTCGATTACCATGCGACACCGGCTTTGCCCTTGAATGATATGTTTGAAATGTTGTTTTCATATGGACAAGGGCTTTTTGATTACTTTGACATTGATTTGTGCTCCGATTGTCACGTGTTAAATAATTTTCTTGTCACATTGTTAAACTTATTACCGCATGTGTATAAATATCTGCAAACTAAAAGAATAAAGACATTCAAAATTGTTCGATACCAGTCTAGGTGTCGAGTCACAATTAAGGTCTACCTTAGACTTGTTTCTATTTTCACACAGATTAAGAAAATTTTAATTTGTGTTTCAGTTTTAGATTTTGAGTTCATTTTCAAATTTCTATTTTTAGAGTTAGTTTTAAAATTATTAAAAACGTGTTTGGTTTATCATTTTAAAAAATTATTTCTCAAAACACAAAACTAGAAAACCTGTTTGATTTGAAATTTTAAAAAGTTTTTTTTTTTTTGTGAAATTTAATTTCGTGAAAATTGATTATTCTGAAAAAATTCAAAATATAGAAAACAAAAATAAATATTTAATAAAATGGACTGACATTAAGAATATTTTTATCTGTGATAATTTAAATATTTTTTTAATTTTTTATGTAATAAATATTAAGAACTTGAATTAGTTTTTTCAAAATTTTTTATAATTTTTTTAAAGACTTTTTTTTTAGAAACTAGATTTTATTTTTCTTCAAAATTTTTATTTTTATTTTTTAGAATTTATCAAATTTATTTTTTTGAATTTTTTTTGGATTATATATTTTTTAATTTTACTCTATGTTAGAATTTAATATTTTATATATTTTTTAAAATTTTTAATTTTTGAAAATTTTATTTATATATAATTTTATTTAGTGGGTGTTTGACCCCCTTTTTTTAAGGAAGAATTAGTTTTTGAATAGTGATTGATGGGAGAATGTGTGTTGAAATTATTTTATTTGGAAAATATGTGGTTGAAAATGAGTACTGTAGAAAAAAGAATTGAAAAAAAGAAGAAAGAATGAGGCTCAAAAATGGTTTTAAACGCTTGTTTCCATATTGAGTGTATTCAAAATTCACTGAAAACACTCAAAACGTAAAAAATGTGTTTTGAATTTTATTTTTATATTATAATTCATGTTTGTTTTTGAAAATGTATTTTTAAACATACCAGACAAAACACATTTTCAGTGTTTCGCAAAACTGAAAAATGAAAACAGCAAACCAAATGCACTATGATTTTTTCTTATATTTTTTCTAATATATCCCTACACCAAACAATGATCTAAATAGAAGTAGTTTAAATTTTTTAATAACAATAATGCAAATTAAATATCTGTATATTAGAAAACTAAGAAACTAATTATATCCTCAACAAGAAAAATGACATATAATTTGGAACGGACAAATAGGAAAACAAACATATCTTTATGGGACAGATGAAGACATGAAGTGTTTTAATTCATTAGACAAATCATGGAGATTTTTCACTGTCGTCTAGACTGATGCTAAACACCATAAGAGCTAAATAGCATTCTTATAACAAAAAACAAAGACAATTAGTCATAGAATGAGCTTCATGTTCACATAAATTGTAGCTGGGGAGACGAGGATGTAATGAAAAAGGTGAATGAATTTATTAATTATTTCTTTTTTTTTATTACTTATTTTCAAGTGGCTCGACCATTTAATGGCAAAATAAAAAAAATAAAAAATCTGTCATGATGGACGAGTTGTGCTAATTATTGAAAGCTTGAGGATGAAATTGCAAATAAAAATGGGTCAGGGATGCTACCACTACTTTGCTAAAAGGTTGTGGAAGAAATGCGCAAAAACCGTAGTTTTAATTGAATGGTTGAAAATAATGCTAGTGACAAAAATATGTCGGTACCAAAGATGCTACAATACTAATAGATTGAGGATCAATGCCGAAAACTCTCTATTAATAATAATGTCCCAACTTTCTGAAAGCGCACAATTTTTTTTTCTTACGCTGTGAGAAAGTTCACATTTTCCCCCACACACTCCAATTTTCTCCTGCGTTTTGATATTTAGCAGAAATTGTTTACTCGTAAAACTCAATTTATTGATATTGCATTCTGATAAACAGTAAGCAGGAAAATGGAGTTGTTTTACTATGTTGTGTTTGGTGGGTTGGCCGCGGTGGTGGCAGCATTTGAGCTGAGTAAAACAAACAAGGATCGGATTAATACTTCAACTGCTTTCAATTCGTTCAAGAACAATTACGTTGTTGTTTATTCTCTAATGATGGGTAAGTATATTTTATTATTCACATTATTATAATCCAGATCTGGTACTTTTGGAATTTTTATGCGTGTTTAATTATTTACGTAATGTTTTTGTTAGAAATGGTATAAATCGAGTGAATTTTTGTTAATGGCATCTTTTTTGAGGTCTCAGGTGTTTGATCTGATCTAGTGAATGTGTGGTTTTCTGCAACTTTAATGCCGTGTTTTGGATCTGATATTCATGAATGTAAGGTTGTATAATGCCCTAGATAAGAGAAGGATCGGATGTTGTTATGATGCGGATCTAGATCTGATTTAAGTTTGCGTTTGTTTCCTGGAGTAATGTAGGGTGCTGATAATTATTTGGATGTGAAATTGTGTTGTGGTTAAAAATGATTGAGAAATATCTCAGTAACTTATCTCGAACCAACCGAATTTGATTATTTTGCTTAATTATGTCTGAAGTAAAATTTCAGACATAAAGTGACTCTGCAGATAATACTGACATGACTACTTTTACAAGCAACTGTAAGAGTGAGACATTTTTGTCTGGTTTTGTTCTATGTAATGTCATTATAGTAGCCATTCTCTAATCTTGGATGCACGGTTGTTTAATGTTTTGTGGTCAGTGTGTAGACTGTAGTGCATGTATCACACGAGTTTATATTTCAGTCAGCGTACGTTAGTTCAGCTTCTTTGAAGTAATTATGCCATTAATCTATGAATATCTAGTTCTCACTGCTTTTGATTTCTACTATAAAATTTCTGTGGTTTGAGATGATTCATTCTACAACGTTCTTTCCCTTATCATTTTCCTCTCTGAATTTAAGATCCAAATGGAGTTAGGAGATCATTTAGGAATATGTTACAGTCTGCTACATGTTTATCTCTTGAACAAACTGCAGTTAGCTGCCATGTCACATGTCAATCTCTACTTTCACGTTGATGGACTTTTACAAGTGATGCTTGTAGAATTATTTTTTCAAGGATAGGTATTTCCTCTTGCTGATGATTTTTTTTGTTTCATTTGGCAATAGCGGGTGACTGGTTGCAGGGTCCATATGTTTACTACCTTTACACTACTTATGGCTTTGGGAAGGGGGAAATTGGACAGCTCTTTATCGCAGGATTTGGATCTTCCATGTTGTTTGGTACAATTGTTGGATCTCTAGCAGACAAACAGTGAGATATTATCCCAGAACCGTTTAAACATATTGTTTCTATTTCTCAAAAAATTTGACACGGGCATTTCTTGATGAAATTTCAGGGGACGCAAGAGAGCTTGTGTGACTTATTGCATAACGTATATATTGAGCTGCATAACTAAGCACTCCCCTCAATACAAAGTTCTTATGCTTGGACGTATTTTGGGTGGCATTGCCACATCCCTTTTGTTTTCAGCATTCGAGTCATGGCTTGTGGCAGAACACTTCAAGGTGAGTGCACACCCCTGCCACCCCTTATAAATTATTGTGACAGGTAATATGGCCACCCATAGCCATACTGAATTGGTTGCCACACTTGAGTCACTTGAATGTGCACCTCTGTCCCATCGAGGGAATAGCATTTCATTATGAATTATATGACAAGATGATTTTTCTACACTTCATTTTCTATCAAGGGTACTGCTTTAGAATATGACTACTATTGAAGCTACCCTGTTTAAGAATATGACTACTATTGAAGCTACCCTGTTTTATAATATTGATTATATTTTTATGTTTCATATATCTTTGTAGAGGAATTTTGATCAGCAATGGCTCTCATTAACTTTCTCTAAGGCAGTTTTTTTTGGAAATGGTCTCGTTGCTATTATCTCTGGGTTGTTTGGAAATCTGCTTGTTGATACCTTCAGTCTTGGGCCAGTATCACCCTTTGATGCTGCTGCCTGCTTTCTAGCTGTTGGAATGGCCATAATATTATCATCATGGAGCGAAAACTATGGGGACCCATCAGAGAACAAAGATTTACTTACTCAGTTCAAGGGTGCAGCTGTGGCAATTGCTTCAGGTAGATTTTGAGTTCTGTCTCTATGTTGTATGACGTACTATTGACTGAGGAAATTTCTACAATCTGAAACTTGTAAAGAGTGTATTGCAAAACTGGAATCATGTCAGTTTTGGAATCTTGTCTGCCAATTTATCACCTAGAATAGTAAGATCAAAATAGCATCCCCTGTATTTCATGACACCATTGTATGCCGTGTAAACTATACACTAAG
This sequence comes from Fraxinus greggii, assembly GCA_903798315.1. Lineage (NCBI taxonomy): Eukaryota > Viridiplantae > Streptophyta > Magnoliopsida > Lamiales > Oleaceae > Fraxinus > Fraxinus greggii. The sequence continues at coordinate 16,193 of CAIGRK010063937.1, forward strand.
TTTTTTGTGGATACTTTCAAGTGGCAGATCCGTCGTCATTTGCTTAATATGTTTACATACAGATAATTGCTTCTTCTTTTTCCCTATAATTTCCTTGTTCACTTCTTTTTCATCCCAAATAACTTAGTATGATGGTTTGCATTGGTCAGATGAGAAGATTGCATTGCTTGGTGCAATACAGTCTCTGTTTGAAGGTTCAATGTATACATTTGTATTTCTTTGGACACCTGCCCTGAGTCCAAATGATGAAGATATTCCCCATGGTTTTATTTTCGCCACTTTTATGTTGGCTTCAATGTTGGGAAGCACAATAGCATCTCGTCTATTAGCCCGCAACTCTCTTAAAGTGGAGAGCTACATGCAGATTGTATTTGTTATTTCTTCTGCCTCTCTTATGCTTCCAATTGTGACCAGTGTATGTCCTGAGTTCTATTTGTTCGTATTGTTTCTCGTTCCGTTGGGATAATATCTGACTTATTATTATTTGTGGCAGTTCTTGTTCACTCCATTGAAGGTGAAGGGGGGTGGCATCTCATTTTCGGGCTGTCTCCAGCTTCTTGGCTTCTGTACGTTTGAGGCTTGTGTAGGGATTTTCTGGCCATCCATTATGAAGATGAGATCCCAATACGTCCCTGAGGAGGCTAGAAGCACCATCATGAACTTCTTCCGCATCCCTCTAAACATGTTTGTTTGCATTGTTCTATATAATGTACGTTGCTGGATCTTTTTATGTTATATGGCCTTAAGCTATATATTTTATTTCTTGTTTTTCATGATTAGCTGTAAAATACCCTGTTTCTGTTTGTTTTCATTATTATTGAATTTTTCTTTTTATCTACTTGATATGCCTTTGGTTAGGGCACATCTTAATATTGTAAACCAAATCCACTTCTCTTGGTCCAAGCGCCTTACGCTTATTTGTAATTTTTTACATTTACCGCAGTCCATTGTCATTACACCCTAAATTCAAGGACTGTTATAATTACATTTCTTTACATTGCTAATTGCAAGACATTTAAAGGCCTTTTGATTGGTTGTTTGAAGGTTGATGCATTCCCCATCACTGTTATGTTTGGTATGTGCTCAATCTTCCTTTTTGTGGCATCCATTCTACAGAGACGTCTCTCAGCAATTGCAGACAAGCCAAGTGAGTATTATGTTGTCTATAGTTGAATGACCTTTAGAGTATGTTTAGTACAATATACAGGGCATAGGCATGACTAACAGTAGAGTAGGCAAAATTTTAGCTTGTTTTTATTTCTTTTTGGATACTGTCCGATCTTTATCTTATCCACCTTACCAAACATGCCATTAAAACTATAATGTGATGAACATTTATTTCAGGCATGTAATGCCAATAAATAGCGATAAACTCTTGATACTTCTTAAACTCTTGTAGCCTGTCTAATTTTATCATCTTTCAGCATGTTAACATGTGTATGGATAGATTTATAAATGGTCTAACTTCATTTTCAACCACATATTCCAATGAACCAACCATTTTCTGAGCACACGTTCCATTTATAAATCTTTCCAGACACACTATTACTGATTCAGCATTCTCAAGAAAACTGTTTTTTGACTACTATTGTTCTGTTGCCTATTACCTTTGCAGAAACAGAAGATTGGGCAACGATGAAGGATAAGGATGCCGAGGGGGAGCCACTAAATGTTATGTGATGCAAATATCTTCTCATGCCAAAAGAATTTCGAGGTTTGTTAATGACCACATACACTAGCTGCAACACAGGTTTATCTATGGAGCACAATTAGTTGACTGCTGCAAAATTACGACGAGTTGTTTACACTACAAAGAAACATACATACCACGCATATAGAAGTACTGCTATGGTTTGTGTCTGTTGTTTACTCAGGTGAAAACAATATATTAGCACCTTATGGTTCCATAGCCGTGCTATTTTGATATTCAATGTTTTCTTTGTAATTTTGGTATTTTGTTTCACCTAATCTCTAGGGTTCACATTAAGTACCTATGAATCCCTAGTTTTGTACTGGACAGTTATCACTGTAATGGAATGTCTTGTAATATTCTTTGAACCTTCTGCTGTATGTTTGACTGTTTCTTTCTAATATGTTGTGTGAAGATTTTCTTGCTGCTTACATTAATTTTTTAAGTTCAATGATTACTATAGTACATCTATTATATCAATATAAAAGGTCGAATTTTTCCTTTTGTTGCTGGTCGCAAGACTCTCTTTCGATATTATTCTATTTCACGGCTTAGAAATAATCCACCCCATTTTCTATGTTTTCGTTCTACATGTTGGATAATGAATGTGCAGATCAGAATCTGGCAGATTTTGTAAAATAGCTTTGAAGTTCGAGCTTCAAGCTGTACAACCATTCAGTTTGATTAATGTATCTGCATCGGTTCCTTGAATTGGCCTACTATGAAAGCGAGTTAAACCTCATTTTTACTTGTTCGTTTTCAATTTGAGTTTATTATTTTATTAGCTAATTGTGATATTTCATCATAATGGACATTCTTTCCGAGTGGTAAGGGTATTTTCTGGGCAATGGATCTAGAACTTTAGATGTGATGGAACCGATATTTAGAATCAAAACCTAGGAAGTTGAGATTCCTCAATCTAGTGTTTCTTTTTTTTGGATAAATTTCTTGTCAGTACCAGAACATTCTTACTCTATACCAAGTAAAGCTTTATTCTCAATAAATTTATAGTCAACTAGATGATTCTTTCTATGACATTATCTTTGATGATCGAAGGATAACCAAAAAATTGAACTAGATGTGTACTGCTCGTGCAAAAGCTTAAATGAAATCTTTTTGCCAGTGATTCATCTTTGTTCTTCTTGTCTATGAATGCTTTTCGTCTCTCTAAACCAATTTTCTTGTCACCCTTTTTGCAAGGGTCCTATTTTTGGGATTGTTTTTTTATCATTAAATAGTTTCCATATATCCTCATTGGATGCTATGATTTTTTGATGAGTTAAGCCTCGAGTAAAGGAATTGGTTAATAGAATTCATATAAGGTGGTGTCGTGGTAGCACTCTATTTGCCTTTTTTCTTTTTCATCTTCCAATGAATTGTCACCAAGCGTTATCTGCGTAAGTGAAAAAAATCTGTACTTGTAGTAGGATTCTTTCTTGGTTTGGCCATCTTTATACATAATCCATACGTGTGTATAAATGGAATCTAGCATCGTTTTGATTGGTTTTCAGCTTCTTCATCAGTCGAATCTGGTGTTGGTTGTTGGCTCGTCACTGTTATGCCTTAACACAATCGGTAAACAATAATTGAACTGATTCGCATCATTCTAAAATCAGCTCACGTTACCAGTTTTAGCAGCCGCTCAATCTTTAAAGTCCACAGTTCATATTAAATGGAATCTAGCATAGTTTTACTTGGTATTCAGTTTCTCAATTAAAGACAAAATGATTAAACAAATATACTTAATAATTTCTTCTACAAGGATTTTTAAGGTTTCTTTTGTTTTTGTCCGACTTAACCTAACTGTTAATGATTATTCACTCACTTGAACAGAATATCATTTGAGGCAGACCCCAATATACCCTTTTGTCCTCATCTGGTTTTAATTAATTATTCCAATATTGCACTGTATTTATTTATTTAATTAATAAAATATGATTTAATTGCTTTTGCTCAACTAAACATTTATTTTTCTTTGCTAAACGACATACTCGAGAATCCGTAGTTGTTGTTTCCTCACCGTCCAAATCCTAACAACAATTTATAAATATTCATTACATTGATTTGTGCAAGATGTTGATTTATTTAAAAGAAGTATAGTCCGAGTCCTTATACGTCAATTATTTTTTTTAATATTTAATTGATATGAAGTTCTTTTATCTTGAAAAAAAAAAAACTCGTTTGAATAAATAAATTAGAAATGCTTGATACTCAACTCTAGCCTTTAAATTGAGCCGTTTACTCAATGTAGCAAGAAAAAAAGTATGAAATAAATTAAAACTTGAATCTTCAATAGAGTTGAGATTCTGTTATCTTTTGAGATTATGTGCCTAGATTTGCCCTAATATGTTATAATTGTTGACCATATTCCATATATATTATACAGAGTCACAGACACATGGAAAAGTGAGGTTTTAATTAAAGCACTGAATTCACAAACAATAATCTTATCCACCTGATTCATGCTTTTTGGTTCCTTTTCTTTCGGTCGATCTGACAATGAATCAAATAGGCCTCAATATTGTAGTGAGAGTAGAGGTGGCAATCGAACCGAGTGGCTCGTTGGCTAGCCGCTAGGCTCGCTTGTGAGCCGCTTAGCTCGTCAAAAGATCAGCCCGAACCCGAGCCGAGCCGAGCCGAGCCGTGGGTTTGCCCGGCGAAGGCTTGGCTTGGCTTGTCGAGCTCGTAAACGGCTCGTGGGCCACAAGCCTAAAGTTCGCGAGCCCACGAGCTCAACTCGTTGGCTCGTAAAAAATCTAAAGAAAAAAATAAAAAAAACAAAAATGAAAAAATTTAAAAATTTAAAAAAAAATGAAAGAAAAAAAACACGAGCTCAAGGGAAGAGCTTGGCTCATGAGCTCGTGGGCCGAGCCGAGCTCGACCCTTGAGCACCAGCCGAGCCCGACTCCTGCTCAAACGAGCTTGAGCTCCGCTCGTCATTTTGACGAGCCGAGGTCGTGGGTGGCTCGGCTCGACCTGTTGCTACCATTAAGTGAGAGCATCTTTAGAGTACATGGAATCAATATGTAAAATCTTCGAATACGTCAACGATGAAAGAAACTACATTTCACAATGACTTCTTCTTTTTTCCACATCGTTGGATTCCATTACCTTTAGCAAAATTACGATAAAATCAATTTTTGATGACCCCGCATAAAAATAGAATATAAATATCTATTTTTTTTCTATTAGGTTGTAGATTATTTTAATAACCCTAAAATGTAACGTAGTCCCAATTTGGTGGGGATTAAAATTTAAATTTTTAATATATTTTGATAAAAGTTAATGAAATTTATGATTGAAAAGTTATGGATTTTATGAAATAATTTGTTAAAATTAATTATTCACTTTAAATTAAATTTTAATTTTTACCGAACATGGTTTAACAATGTTTTACATTGCAGTCTAGTCATTGCCAAACAAAATCCACTATGCCCTAGACTTTGAAAAGTATATAGAGGCCGTTTTGGATTCTTAAATTCTGATAATGATAATGTTGTTCCATATGCTAATTAATAAATGCTGTTCTTTCTTATCTTCTGTCCTTGTTAGCTGGAATTAATCATAGTTTCATAATCGAAAAACCAAACCCTACTTCCTATATAACACCAATAATTCTCCAAATCCATCAAATTATTTGAAGTCTTTTCCAAAGTTTTACTAGACATTAAAGTTAAAAATATTCTGGATAGCTTTTCGATAGCTCCATATCCAACAAGAACTAAATTCCTCGCCCGTAGAGTAACCCTTTTCTTTCTTCACGACTCATCATGACCAAAATCAAGATGGTCTGTAGCTTTTTGATGTCTTCCACCTTGGACTTCAATGATAAACCTCGCCCGCCCACAAAGTGAACCCTTTTTCACTTTTATGGGATCATTGTTCAATAATTTTCCGATGACCCTTGATTCTTGAGCCCAAAATCTCGCCTGTAAAAAGTAAACATTTTCAACTTCCATGAGATAACGGTGGATGATAAACAGCTCCTTATTCCAAACTTGAACGAGAACCCTGTACGTAAAATAAACACTTCCACAAGACATGAAAGCCAAAAATCTCGATACTTGACAGCTTTTCAACGGCTTCCATTTCGAACTTGAAGTAGAGATCTTGTCCTTAAAGTAAATTTTCCCCGGCCGAGTACATGATTGTGAGAAGTAGACATGGTGTGATATTGATAGCGGTTCAGTCCCTTGTGTTGTATTGTGCTTAAGACAGTGTGGAAATGAGCCGAATCAATATCACTCTTGTATGCTTCTTTGCTGCACAATCCTATTTCTTCCGCATCAAATTGTAAGCCTCAGGTTATGCAAGATTTTTTACCCTTTTTTCACTCTTTTTGCCCAAGACTTTTTTTCTGTTCAATGGCAAAGGAAATTGCAGGAAAAATACATAGATCCAGGTCATTTCGAAAGGTGCTTCCCAAATCTCTCATACCAAAAAGAGCAAGTCAGAAGAACATATATCAGGTGGGTACCTTAACAATCAATAGAAATGCACCAAATTTTCTGCCGTCAATGGATTTTGGCATCACGACACGGTTGGTTATTATCCATGATGGAAAACATCCCGTCAGTGATTACATTTTGCAGCAGATTTTTTAGCATCAGTTCCGTGGTGAAGCTGCACTTTTTTTTTTTTAGTGAAATCCACAAATATTTTTCTCTACATCAGAGTTCTTCATGAGCATTCTAATTTCTGTTGTATGAAATAGTCTACTGCGAGCATCACTAAACATGGAAGAAGCCTAGGTGGACCTCTAGCGCTTGAGATAAATTGTCACGTGTACCTTAATTTGTTTGTCGGGCATACCTAGGTGTGAACAACTAGACACATAACAGCTAGCTTGCTGGCAGCACCTGTATGTTTGCGTTTCTTTATTTTTCTTCAAATTCATTTTTCATTACATATTTTATAAAATGCATTACTTTTATCAACATTTCAATCATGTATTTCTGATTTCATAAACTTTAAACAACATTTACTAACATCTCATTTTTATCCAGATCAAATAAGGGATAAGCACCTCAATCGACCGAGAGCAAAATGTTATGAAGAATGGAAGAAAAAATAAAAAATTAGAAAAAATGTGTTAAAAAAGGACAAGGGCGGCTTGGAGTGGATCAGTTCAAAATTGAGAATCGAACTAAAAAATCTTCTAATTCTCGATATTAATTCGGTCAGACTCTAGTCCGGTTCGGATGGTTTGAGTAAAATTGTCAAAGCTACTTAACCGTAGCAACTCCAGTTTCTCATATCCCTCCATCCCTCTTTATCTTTCTCGTTCGCTCACACGCACAATGTACCTGAAAAAGGCGTTCTGGGGTGACGGTTTGAACTTACAATCGGAGTCCGAGTCACACTCACCTGTCTGAGACCTGTTTGAATCGCTCGACAAGCAAAGACTTTACAGGGAGGTAACCCTCGCGCTCCGAGTTCTCATTCCTCCGAGTCACCGGTTTGGACAACATTCTCAAGTTTCTCCGATCCGTCGCCGAGTCCGACTCCACCATCAGCGTCTTCTGCCAATCCCAATCCATTCCCTATCTTCAATGTCTCGTACAACACTCTCCATTTTCCTTTATTTATTTAGTTCGAATTTGATGTCGCAAATGGAATATAAAATGTTCAATTTATATTTGAATCTCTTTTTTCTGTGAAATATCTTTTCGTGCTTGCGCCTTAGAGAATTCGATTAGACGTTTTTAATACTTGTCAAACAAATAGTATGATTACCACATTGTTGATGCTTTGGAGCTCAATGCCACGATGTATAACTGACCTTTAATGCGAGCTAAAACATGTTATTGACGGACCATCATAGGGGTTTTTGCGTGGTAACAAAAAGGAAATAGAAATAGCTAGGTAGAGGTAGGTTTCTCTGGTTTTTTTTCATTTTCTTGTCTGGAAGAAACAAGTTATAAAGGAAGAGTATAAAGGTTGTTTTTGGATCTTAGAAACCGGGAAGGAAATGAAAGATAACAACGGGAAATTAATATTCATAGTTTACTTTACATAGACAATAAGGGAGAAGTGAAGGAATATTTTAGGTGAAACGGAGAAGAAGAATAATCAGTCCTTTCATTTTGCATGATTTTCCTTTCTTTTTGTGTAAGGATCTTTCTCCTAATCCTAAAAAATATTAATATATATATAGAGTTTATATAGTTGGAAAAATAGAACAATTGTCATCAGAATGGTTTTCTTGGCAACAAAGAATTGAAAGGTTTTACCTTCCTAGATTAGATTATAACATTGAAATTGAGCCGACCCTGTTCATTGACCTTTCTCCTTGTTAGGGGTGGACATGGTTCCATTTGATTCTAATTCCAAGAGAATCGAACCGAACTATAAACCAATGATTTTTTTATATTGGAACCAAATAGTTTTTTTAAGATGCGAAACCGAACTGAGTTCGATTTGGCTTGATTCTAGTACTATTACTTAAATTTTCATATTTACATCATATCTATAAGTTACTAATATATACTTAATAAAAAATATAAGCATCAAATATTTAGTAAGTTCAAATTATCAAT
>CAIGRK010063962.1:0-14261 GCA_903798315.1 Fraxinus greggii
AACATCTATAATATATCGTTTGCATCCTCTTTCCCTTTTACTTATCGCTTTCATATTTGTGCTTACTATTTGAATTAATCTATTTAGTCTTTACTTGCTTGAATTTAGATTAATTCTTTGAAAAAGTTTTAAAAATCAATTCATCCCCTCTTGGTTAGTTATTCTTGGGTTAACATGTGCCCCCGAGCGCGCTCGACACTACACACGGAGTTCATAAACGATTGTTTGAGGTCAAGTTATTTCGAACATATTTTATGAAACCCTGTTCAAATTTATAAGGTAAATTAGTCATATGTTATATGTTAAATCATTTTTCATACTTTAAAATGAGGAATTCAATTTATAAATATGATATGGGTCATATATGTTAATTTTAATGAACCGGAGTTTAATAGCACTACGCACGGGAGTTATAGCAACGAAATATGATTCTTAATTCTCGTATCTTCCTATGTATGATATGATTATGTACGGGAATTATGATCACCTAAGTTAGGTTTCTAATCCTTGTGTTTTCTTATGTACGTTAAGAATTCCTAAATTTTAAATATGAATTACGATTTATGAGGTTCACTTATTGAGATTTTATCTCATTATTTATGATTTTTCCCATTTTACATAATTGAGGTCCGACGTATTGGAGTTTGGTACTGGCCACTAGTAGTATAATAAAGAGGAAATAATTTATGAATTTTTGAAAATAAATTTTATGATTAAGAAAGTGTTTTATTTTTAATTATTGTAACTTTATAAATAATTATCTTTTATAAAGTCCTATTTTTATGATATGTATTTAACGATTCAATGGGTAAGTTTTGGGTCGTTACAATATGAATAATTGCATAATTGTGTTCATAAATCACATTTGACACCTTGATAGAACTTTTATTTATCTTTTACATTTTCATCCTCATTGGCACAAAAACTCCATGAAATCCATATGGCACCCGATTGGGGAGTGCAATTTTGGCAACTGGCTCACTTCCAAACTTCTTTGCATCCACTATGTAGACCTATAAATAGGATAAACAAAATAAGAACTATTAAAGCAAGACATGTCCAAGAGGAAAACAACGGAATATCATGAAATTATAATTTTAATGGGCAAGGTTATCTTAGTCATTTTATCATTCAATTGAGTGATGAATGCGAGTCGTGTTATGTAAAATATAATTTTTAAAAACACGGTATATGAAAGTTATGGTTAGTAAATTTTCCAAGGCCTGAATATATTCGTATGTAATAGTTCTGAATTTGAAAATCTTGAACAACTTTGACTTCAATTTATAAACGAGGTGGTTAACTATATTACATGAATTTACAAATGCCCTTAGATCAAGTTTCACCGCCTTCTGAACATGAAATTTTCAGATGTCAAGTCATTGATAAAAAAGATGATTTTGATATGGACATAAGAACGAATATTAATGATATAAATAGAGTTAAATCAAATTTATCATACTGTTTGAAAGTTAGATGATGTGGTTCAAAGTAGTGCTAAAGCAAGCAAATATGTTAGGATGAATTCTTATCTCAAAGGAAAATTGAATCCAAGCCATCTTAAGCTATTACATGAGTTGGTTGAACCTAGAAATTAATTCAGAATCCTCAATAACATTCTGAAAGTATTATATCTAAAAGAATGATGATATCTAACATTAGTTGTGTTGAACATTAGTCTGGGTATCAGCATATTATATATCCTATTAAATGGATCATAATTTATTGTGTTTAATTGAACATGTAATTTAATGTCATTAGTTGTCACCTAGACGGATGTTAAATATCATTACTCTATTTAAAATAAAAAATTGAGAAATCATAATTTATTGAAATGGAGTAGCAGTAAATAGCACGAATTACTGGTGATGGAACAACATTTTACATACCTCTGATATGTTTGTATCTTCATTGTGCACAAAAGTGACAATCCAACCATCATCTTCTTCAATAGCCCCGCCCCTTTGTCAAGCAACGAAGGCAGCTCCCGTGCAAAACTTGTTTCTTGGGAGCATGTAATACTCAACTTTTACATATTCCTCAGGTTTCTTCTTACCCTGACAGGTTTCCAATTGCAAAAGGAAAAAGAAATTATTCGACAAGGAAATTGTACATATATACACACACACAAGAAGATGCAAATTGCAAAGGCTCATTTTACCGAAGAAAATTCAACTTTTCTCTCTTCTAAACACAGTTTAGCAAGGCCTCCATACTTTGGCATGCTTGTTCATAAGTCATTACAGTCTTATAGCAACTAAGAATAATTGTATACAATTTCAACTTTAGAGAAAGAGAGGAATTTTACAATTTACCTGCAGTAGAGCTAGCATCCAAATCAACAACTTGGGCTTACCCATATTTATTTCTGAAACCGGTAAACGTTTCGTTATTAAAAGGAAAATCCATGGCAAATTCAGTTCCGGTGAGATACCTTTCTTTCATTTCCCCAGTTTGCATGTTTAATCTCCATTCAAAGAACCCATCTTGGGGATTTTCGTCATTTTCATCGACTGTATTTATATGCTTGAAACCTCTTGAAAACCACTCAAATTTGTTTCTGCCCAAGTCAGGTCCTGGTATGATTGCTGCACTAGATCTACATACCATCATCACAACCTGTTTTTCATTCATATTTAAACGTTCATTAATTCTGATATATGTGTGTGTTGTTAGTGCAATGTTTATGTTATGCACACCACACACAAGCATTGCAACTTGATATTCTTGATTACCTCATCCCCGTCCTCGAAACAATTGATGATGTGATACGTACAATTTGGTTCCACACCAAACAAGCGGATGGAATCGACATCACCAAAACGAGGCATTGCTCCGATTCTTGCATATTCTTCTTTTTCATATTTTACGAGCCTACATATATAAACGTTCTGAAAGTAAATCTAAATGCATTCTCTAGTTGTACATTTGCCATTAGACTTCACATTAAATAAGGTTAGGCAAGGGGCATGTTTGATGTAGATTTTTTTAGTATAATTTTTGCGAAAAAATGATATTTTTGGAGAATTTGTGGCAAAAAAGGAGGAAAAATTGTGGATCCCCATGTAAAATTTTTTATTGGAAGAATGTAAGATTGAAAATGAGCTTAGAGTACAATAATTGGATTTGTACATAAAAAATGTATATAATAGATTACATAATATGATGTAAAGGAAAAATATTGGATAAAAAAGTTGATGGTATTTTAAACTGGCAAATAGTAGGATAACATGTAGCATTATGTAATCTATTATATAAATCTTGAAGTACACGTAATAAGATTCAAAATAATTTTTAAAGAATTGATAAGAAAGAGGGCTAGCACCCAACCTCTGAGTCATGTTCCAAATTCGTTAGATAGTATAGTATGAAGTCAGTCTAAAGGCGAGTCTGATTCCAATCTATCTTATTGATCAGAATATAAAAATATCAAATTTATTATGAAATATAGATACTTACGAGCCTCCCCTTATGACTCATGTCTATAGTAATTGGAAAATCCACGATGACGTTATACCTGAAATTAATAGAAGTAACATCAAAGTCAACAACGATATTTGTAGAATATATGCATAATTATTCAATTATAAACTATAATTGCGGTTTAACTAGGATCCACACGTGGTATCAATTAATCTATGAGGTGAACATTTTGGGGGTCCCACGCCCAACACGCTAACGCGGGGGAGGGACCGCCATTAGGTCTGGACGACCCACTTTTCTCCCACAGAGCAAAATCGAACCGGCCCTATGACACGCATACCCCATGGGAAGAGCCGGTCTGAAGCGAGGCAGCGAGGAGATCTTAAGTGGATCTTATAGTATGTGATTGACAAGGGGTATCACTGCCATCACCACTGCTACCTATTTGTTTGGTCAAGTCTACGACTGCAGGCTAGGTCGCATTTAAGACTGCAATTGATTGATGTCAATGACAAGAGAGGTCAGTCATCTGGATCGGGCCACAAGCATTGCCATCTAACGGCCCTTATTCGTCAAACCCAAGTATAAAAGCTCACACTTAGCGCCATTCGAAGGTAATGCAACTTTTGACTCTTAAAGTTATATTCTTGCCACTCATTTATTTCATTCATCTCCCAAAGCTGACCCCCTTTCTTTTATTGGATGCTCACGTTTTAAGCTCTCCCACACCCATAATTACTTCTCAAATTTACTAGACCGTTGAAGTGAGTGTGGCCAACTCCACCTCTAACGGAAGAGGCCACGTGTGTCTCTCCAAGTGTGCAGGAATCTAGCTTGCGTAGACGTGAGAGGCATTGGTATTTGTTGGCCACCTCATTGGAACATTTTTAGGGGTCAACAGATTAACGACGTCTGTGGGAAACTCGACACTATAACCTCGAACATCCTTGTAGTAAAGTTCATTAAGGGGCAGAACCTTGAAGAAGAGCCTAGTTCTTGAAGAAAGAACCATCATAAAGAGAAAGCACCTAAACAACTGTTTTTAGCTCCAAACTATGGGTCACAAGGTAAAAACAGACAACGGGAGGCTTTTGAAGAAGAGGTCCTTCAAACAAATGTGAATGTACATCGTCCCACCACCAACATAGGCAGGCGGTACCACCGCTCACCTAGCCAAGGAAGTAGGGAAGATAGCTGCAAATATGAGAAACATGGCCCAACAGAACGCTACCATGCAACTGCTACTCTTACAGATGCATCAATAGGCAGGATACCAAATGCTTCAACAGGGAGTGTTTCCTCAAGAAGGCGAGGAAAATGACACGGTGGCCTATCCCCAAACACATAAAAGAGAGATCAGTCCAGCAGAGAGGGAGGTGGAAATGGACACCTCCACCAATTATGTTACTAGCCGAGCAGTTGGTAACATGCTACATGACGGGAACTTTCCCCAGAAAATGCCCAAGAACCCCAAAGATCCACCAGTGTTTTTGATTGAATCAGACCATCAAGACCTAGAAATAGGTCTCACCAACCTTTTCCCGCTATGAAGGAGTCGGATCAACATCAAGAGTATGAACCTCAGGGGGGCTCCTCCACCTAGAAATAGGTTGGAGAGAAGAGACGAGGCGAATTTGAGAAATGAAGTGGAAGAGTCAGACCCCCTCGATACCAAGAAGAGGAAGATAATTTCTATGGTCCACGCAGATCCTTTGAGTTAGATGATGATGACAAAAGTCTGCCCTTCTCCCAAGATTTGAGAAGCCCCCTAGTTCCAACACACTTCGTGCAGCCAAAAATACCCAAATATGAAGGAAAGGGTGATCTGGCGAAGCACCTCAACAATTACAAGACTAATATGTCTCTACGAGGAGCTTCGCTATATCTAAAATACAAGGCTTTCCATCTTACATTAACTGGGATTGCCGAGATTATGTACAATCGTATCCCAGCCGGCATGTATCAGGAGCTAGCCAGACCTCAAAAAGGCCTTTTTGAACCAATACTTGTCTAGCAAAAAAGAAAGGCGCCCATCCAAAAGCTACAGGACATGAGACAGAAGCAGGTGAGACTTTGAAAAGCTACTTAGATCACTTCACGTACGAGATGACCTATTGTGAGCAAGTTACGGATAGAGAAGCTGTTTTTCCTCTAAGAGATGGCCTCAAAATGAACACCCTATTTTGGAGGGATGTGCGAAATAAGAATCTCACCTCCTATAATGCCTTAGTAGAAATGATGGTGAGCGAGATTGTCAATGAAGAGCTAATTGACCACCACAATCAAACCTACCTCGTCGGGACTCCCAACGCCTCAAAGACAACGGTAAGGTCTTGTATCACACTTGGTAAACCAGCAATGGACCCAAACAGGACATACAATTGTCCCTACTTTAGGCCAACCATTACCCATTGTCACGCTAAATACGATGCCCTTTTTGGCATATGAAGAAATTTTATCCGAGGCTCAAAGACAATCAAATCAATCCAGAAGAAGATGTAGGGAAAGGAACATGGAGCCTAGAGATAGGTAATACTGTACCTACCATTGAACCAACATCTACATCACTGAAAACTACATGTCCATGCCATGGCCTCCATGAAGAAAGGAGAAACACCTATCAGATACAAAGGAGTGCACCTCAGTTGAGACACGATAGAGAAGCTAGACACTGTGAGATAAGGCGACATCGTAGAAATGAATTGACTTGATGGAAGCACCAGGAGGAAAGAAATAGGTCGAGAGGCAGACAAAGGCCTTGAAATGAACCTCAGCTGAGGCAGATAACGTCCTTATCAAGGAGATCGACACAATTATTGGTGGCCCAAATATGGGAGGAGAGTCAAGAAAAGCTCAGAGAAATTACGCGAGGGAAGCAAATGATCCTCCCATGACAAATTACTTAGTCAATAGCTCCGCTCGTGGATCAAAAAGTGTCCCACCAATAACTTTGTCGCAAGATTACACCACTAGGTTCATTATCCTCATAGAGATGCTACAGTAGTATGAGCTGTCGTAGCTAGAAATGGGCTCAAGCGCACGTTGGTGGAAAATGAGAGTTTTGTCAACATCTTGTTTGGAACAACCTATAACAAGATGATGGTAAACTATGAGCTCACCTCTATGATTGCCATCTTATATGGTTTTACGGGTGATAGCATTGTTCTTAGGGAAAGAATCACACTAGCAGTGGAAATGGGAGAGCCCCCACTTATAGCACACCACTACATGGAATTCCTCATTGTAGACCACCGATCCGCCTACCATGGGGTGTTGGGATGACCCGTTTTGAAAGATTTTGGGCCCATTACTTCCATACACTATTTATGTATAAAATTTCCAACTGAAAGAGGAATTGCCACAGTCTGAGGAGACCAAATGGGTTCGAGGGAATGCTACCTCAGCTCTTTGAGGAAATTAAAACCTCAAAGTGCGAATTTGGTCATAGTAGACACTGAAATGGTTGATGCACCTGAAGAAGTCCTATCCCTGAGTAGGAGGGAGATGTCAACATGACGGATGCCCCTAAAGAAGGAGTCATCATGGTGGATTTATTCCTTAGGGTCACTGAATCAAACTCACAAGTGACCCTAGTGGAAGAACTCGAGTATTTCCCAGTAGACCCCTGCGACCCCACATTGGTGTTGCAAGTAGGGAAATGGCTTAAGTCAGAAGAAAGGACAAGACTCAAAGGTTTCATGCTTAACAACTTAGAGATGTTTGCATGGAAACACGAAGATATGGTGGGCATTGACCCTGAAGTTAGTTTCCACTGACTTAATGTGGACCCCAAGTTCACACTTCAAAGATAAAAAAGAAGAGCCTTGAACCCGGAGAGGTACAGAACCTTGAAAGAAGAGGTATAAAAACTCATATCCAACAGATTCATCAGGGAAGCAATGTACCCAAAGTTGATATCCAGCCTCGTCTTAGTAAAAGAAATCCAATAGCAAGTGGAGAGTTTGCATAAACTTTTCCAACCTCAACCAAGCATGCCCAAATGACAGCTTTCCACTTCCAAGAATCGACCGCAAGCTATGAGCTCTTGAGCTTCATGGATGTATACTCAGGGTACAACCAAATTCCCATGCACCGAGCGGATGAGGAGAACACCTCGTTCATCATTGACAGAGGCCTCTACTGCTACAAAGTTTTTGCCATTTGGCTTGAAAAATGTTGGGGCAACTTATCAGCGGCTAGTTAACAAGATGTTCGCCGACCTCAAGGAAAGACAATGGAGGTGTACATCGACAATATACTAGTGAAGAGCCTCAAAATGGTAGATCACATCAAGTACTTAGAAGCCACTTTCAAAATCCTAAGAAAGTACCGAATGAAGTTGAATCCATTGAAGTACACTTTTGGTGTTGCTTCAGTGAAATTCTTGGGTTACATGGTCAACCAGCGAGACATTGAAGCAAACCTTGAAAATATGAAGTCCCCCTACAATCCCAAAGAAGTACAATGTTTGACAGATCATCTAGCAGCGCTAAACCCTTAATTTCAAAGGGGACAGATAGGTGCCTCCCATTCTTTAAAGTTTTGAAGGGAGGTAAGAGGTTCCAATGGCATAAAGAATGTGAATAGGCTTTCTAGAGGCTGAAGAAGAACTTGCGTCAAGCCCACTTCCTTTCAAAGCCTAATGAGGGAGAAGCGTTGCTACTATATCTGGCCATTGCGCCGATGCTATGAGTTCGGTGCTGGTAAGGGAAAAGGATGGCACTCAATTACATGTCTATTACGTAAGCAAGGCCCTCCTACCTTCTGAAACGCGTTATACTGATATGGAAAAACTTTCTTTGTCCCTTACGATCGGGGGAACTGGGGCCCTATTTTTAGGCCCATAGAATAGGTATGTTGACGACCCTCCCCCCTCAAACAAGTGCTCTAAAAACCAGACGCATCAGGGAGGTTGATGAAGTAGGCTACGGAACTGAGCGAATTTGACATTTTATAACAACACAGAACCTCAATAAATGGACAAGTGGTGGCAGAATTCATAGGAAAATTCACAGAAGCAACAAATATCAATGTAACGATGGAGCCGACGACTCCCCGGCCTGGAAATTATTTGTTGATGGATCCGTCGAAGAAACGGGATCAGGGGCTGGTGTACTGCTGGAGAGTCCAGAGGGTCACAAGCTTAATTATGCAGTGAGGTTTGGCTTTAAGACCTCCAACAATGCAGCTGAGTATGAGGCGCTTCTAGCGGTCCTCAAGTTTGCCGAAGAAATGCAGGTCCAGAACTTAGTAGTTCGCAGCGACTTCCAAGCTAGGTCAGTGGTAGTTTTGCAGCAAAAGATAAATGCATGGCTGCATACCTGAAGAGGGTAATGGACCTGATCCCATGCTTTGAAAAGGTTGAGTTGACCTAAATCCCAAGAATGGAGAACATGTACGCGGATGCCCTATCTAAATTGGCCAACAGCAAAGACTCAGAATTGCTCAAGATTGTACTGGTTGAATACGTCCTAAGGCCGTCCACAGCCAAAGCAGAGGAAGTAATGTGGGTTTAAGGAACCCCACAATGGATGCAACATATTATAGCTTACTTCAAAGATCACATCTTACGGGAAAACAAGGAAGAGGCCCCATAAGCTCAGACGAAAGGTCGCCTAATATGTATTCCAAGAAGAAGTACTTTACAAAAGGGGATTTTCATCCCCTCTCTTACGGTGCACTAGAGGGGAGGAAGCTAACTATGTCCTACGATAAATTCATAAAGGAATCTGTGGCAACCATAGAGGGGCCGCAATAGTGGCCCATAAAGTACTACGGTAAGGGTACTACTAGCCAACCCTGAATAAGGATGTTGTACAATTCGTGAAGAGGTGCGACAAGTGCCAATGTTTCTCCTCCATTCAAAGATAGCCATCTCAAGTGTTGACCGTAGTACCCAATCCCTAGCCATTCGCCAAATGGGGGTCGACCTAATACGACCTATGCAAAAAGGAAAAGAGAGTGCAAGCTATGCGATGTCGCCATTGATTACTTCACTAAGTGGGTCGAGGCAGAACCATTGGCTAAAATAACTAAAGTAAACACTTCTAGGTTCATATAGAAGAACATCATATGCCAGTTCGGAATTTCCCACTCTATAGTTACGGAAAATGGGTGATAGTTTGACAACAAGAAGCTCAGAGACCTGTGTAACAAGTTGTGTATCAAAAACACTTCTATTCCCCACACCACCCCCAGGAAAATGGTCAGGTCAAGGTGGTCAACAAAACTATAAAGCACTTCTTGAAGAAGAAACTTGATGCATTAAAGGGCGCATGGGTAGACTAGCTCCCTCATGTGTTATAAAGGATTCACACAACCAGCCGAACTGCAATGGGAAAGGCCCCTTTTCCATAGCATATGGGGCTGAAGCCATGAGCCCGGTCGAATAGGTCTTCCTTCACCTTGCCACCTATAGTTCAACGAAATATCTAATGATGAGATAAGGAGATACGAGCTCAACTCCTTGAAGAAAGGAGAGACGATTCTCAAATAAAACTGGCCTCCTACCAAAGGAAAATGGCAAGGTACTACAACGTCAAGGTAAAGAAGAAATCATTCAAGAGAGGTGATCTGGTGCTCAGGAGAGTTTTTCTATTCTCTAAAGAGCCTAGCAGGCACATTGGGTCCGAACTGGGAAGGCCAATATCGTATGTCGGGCGACTTAAGCTAGGGACCTTCTTGATTGAAAACTTGGATGGAAAGGCACAACCCCACCCATGGAATGTCGAGCATCTAAGGATTTACTACCAATAAAGGTTTTTATCATTGCTTATGTATGTCTTATGACTAATGCATGTACCTTTTATTTTTAACTATGACAAGCTCATTTTTTAAGTATGTCAAACTCATATTGCTTTTGATTGACTACAATAGCAACGGTGAGCTCCAATCAAAATAATTGAGACGAGCTCCTATTATTTGTACCAAATTAATTATGGCGAACCCACAAACTAACTTATGTGTGACGAGCTCATGCGTTTTGTTTATTTAAGTCAACTGTGGCGAGCCCATAAACTAATTTATGTGTGACGAACTCATGCGTTTTGTTTATCCAATTCCATTATGGCGAGCCCATAAACTAATGTGCGACGAGCTCATGCGTTCTGATTATCAAATTCAATTATGGGGAGCCCATAAAATAACTTATGTATAACGAGATCATGAACTCTGATGATCAAAACTAGTGTTTGTCAAAATACAATTGATTATGGAGAACTCAAGGTTAATTAGCTAAGAACACAAGTTAATGCCACCATATGGGGAATGTTGCAAAATTGAATTTACTACAAGTAAAAACTAAATATATTACAAATGTAATTATAAAAATTGAATTCATTACAAGGAAACCTAGCTTAGGCAANGTCAAAATACAATTGATTATGGAGAACTCAAGGTTAATTAGCTAAGAACACAAGTTAATGCCACCATATGGGGAATGTTGCAAAATTGAATTTACTACAAGTAAAAACTAAATATATTACAAATGTAATTATAAAAATTGAATTCATTACAAGGAAACCTAGCTTAGGCAATGACGTTATCTCGCTGAGGCTCCCCCGAGGTGCCCACCTCCTCTATTGAATCCTCTTCATCATTGATAGGGGTCGAGGATTCGTCCACCAGGAACTCATCCTTTAAGAAGGATAACTCGAGCTGGGGATACAGCTTAGTAAATCTCCCAAATACCTCGTTGTAGGTGACCCTTCTCTAGTATATGCTGAGGCCGTCTTATTCAACTATCTCATAGAAGTGGACTACATACTCATTTACCGTTGCCACTCCTGCCCCTTCAATTGTTCGTCCTGCCTCAGCATTCCGTCAGTTCCCTTTTTTCCATGTGGCAGCCTCCAAGGTTGACGAAGCGATCTTTTACAAGTTGTCGGAGTTCTCCACGTGCTTCGTCAGGGCATTCATCTCGGCCTTACAAAGATGGACTTCCTTCTTCAGCTCATTGTTTTCCTTCAAAAGTGCCTTCATCCTTGATTCCGCCTCAGCTTGCTTAACTTTGGAGGTTTCGGCTGGTTCATTGGCCGAAGACACCTCAGCCTTCACTTTATTCAGGGTACCTCCGGGTCATTTGCCCTTTGAAGATATATCTTATTGAGGCCCTATAGCCGCCTTACCTCCATTTGGATGTTTAAAAAGAAGCCTTGAGAACGAGCCTGTAGGGTAAGTCTAGCCTCCACCATATCGACCGCATCACAAGTCTCGATGTACGAAGAGTACTTGTCCTTCCAATACCTATGAAACACTCTCGTAGCTCCCTAGACCTCAGCAGAAAGCATCTCTATCATGATGGAGGCAGTTTCATCAGACCTTCCTCCCAAGAAGTTCTAAGCCTTTCCCTTAGAGGGGGCACTCCTTGCTTCCTTACCCCGCATCTTTCTTACTAAATTAATCCCCTCCTCATCCACATCTTCTACTCGCACAAACTTCATGAAGGAAATGGGTTCGGCATGGAGGGGTTGGCTAAGCGATTTTCCAATGGTAATTTGGAATTTAGGTGGAGGGTTAGGCCCATTGTTCTTTGATAACACCAATTTCCTCTTAGGGAGCCTCTCCAAGGGAGCCTCCACTTCCTTCTCATTTCACTTTTCACACTTCTTCTCTGAAGGAGGTGGCATATTCATTTTAGAAAGACGAGCCAGCTCGTCTCGCTGGTTCTTATAAGCGGATGACCCAGCACTCAGGGGGCTTCTTTTTTCGAGCTTCCCTCAAACTCCTCAGATGGAGCAGGTAGGCTTTACATGCTCCTTCTTGTCGTGTTGCCCTACAAATAAAAGGAACATTTAGTAAAATTAAGCAAGGAAATAGCTGGTGAACAAAGGGAAGAACTGTCATGTTTTACCTTTGGTAGCCATCAATTGATATGCAACAAAGAGGTTCCGTTTATGGATGAAGTTCTTGAAGTACCTCTTCTCTGAAGGCATCTCGTATATTACCTTGATGATGGCCTACTTAGATGGCTTGAGCTCGAACCGGTAAACTGGAGCTACACAAAGCTTACATCAGACAAGAAGCAATGGAAAGCAAACACATCAAAGAAACGTCACATTAAATGAAAGCTCGACTCACTGTACTCATGGTATTGGGTCTGCATGGTGATCTCTGGGACCACATCTCCTTCCATTGTCTGTCATTGACCCCTAACGCAAAACCAAGACGAGTTCATATTTTTTATGGAGGCTGTGGTCCCCCGATGAAAGGATAATACGGGCTCCAGGGGTTCATATAATATCACCCCTTACAATCACTCCTCCTACTAGAGGCATGAGGCTGAAAGAGGGTTTGAAAAACATGTGGGGGCATATCCTCGCTAAGAGTGACCTCTTTCTAAAAAAGGAAGGCCCCTGCCAATTGGCTTCATGCATTCAGCACTAACTGGGTGGGATTTAGGTTGTATTTCCTAATGATATATCTAAAAAAGGGGGTGTAGAGGCAGTTTCATTCCCCCACCTAGAATCGCCTAGCTCACCGCCACACACCCTTCCCTAGGGAAACATGCTCTCTCCTCAGGGATGGGTACCAGCATCTCGATATTATCAGGGATCCTAAACCTCTTCCTAAAACCCTCAAGCTTGCTCTCTTTTATGTCAGTTGCACAAAGAGGCCCCCCATCTAACGTTATAATCTATAGGGCCCTCTGGCATCATCCATGCACTATAAGGGCCCCACATTACCTCCATTATCCGTTCGATAGGGATTAATAGAGGAATACCCACTTCGACACAGATAAATAGCATGTCCACCCCAGGAGACCCCTTAGGAATGCTCTTTTTCGAAGAAGAAGCCATCTAAGCCAACAGACGAAAGAAATACTTACGCAAACTCTAGTAACAAGACCTGGAACGCTTCGAAATAAGAAGGAATGGAGTTGCTCGCCGGAAACAGCAGGGAAATGCTATAACAAGTAGGAATGTTTTCTGTACTCAAGGTTTATAATTTCTGCAAAGTGAAGAAAAGAAGAAAAAGATAGGTTTTCAACCCTTTTATATGCGTAGTGGATAAAGCTTTACCATTGGATATCCCTCCGCTTTAATCTGGGCCATCCACCTGTAATCTCATCTTTCACGTTAATACTAAATGGCGCTTGCTGAAAATTCGAACCAAAGGCCCAGATGAAGTCGTGCTAAACATGCACCTAAAACTTGCATAAATCCCACCGATGTAGAATATCATCATCATTACGCATTAAATGCACACGTAGCTCGAGCCTTGGAAATTGCCACATCACCCAGCTTTTTTTTTCTTCGGAATCAACGTGTCCTTCAAATCATTAGAGCATGCCACATGGTAGGCTTCAATTAATAAAGGGGCTCGACATGCATTTCAAGGGCCTTGCCCAGTATCTTTTAGCCTTATCACAAGGTTCAGCTACTAAAGGAGCTTGACATACACTTCAAGTGCCTCGCCTAGCATCTTTTAGCCTTATCACAAGGCTCAACTACTGAAAGGGGCTCAACATATATGTTAAGGGCCTCGACCGACATCTTTTAGTCTTATCACAATGTGCAGCTACTAAAGGGGCTCAACCTATAATTCAAGGGCCTCATCCCGTATTTTTTAGCCTTATTGCACAACATATACTTCAAGGGCCTCGCCCAGCATCTTTCAGCCTTACCACATGCTTCAACTATCAAATAGGCTCACCTTTTATCTCTAGAACCTTGCCATATATTCCTCAGTCCTGTAGCAAGCTTCAAATACCAGAATCTTTTTTCCTTTTTAGAGTAGAAAGTCCACACATCATATAAATAATTATACCTAGACTTTGGGGACTATTATTACTCAAATGATTAACTAGAGGCCGCACGTGGCACTAATTGAACTACATG
>CAIGRK010063988.1:0-11965 GCA_903798315.1 Fraxinus greggii
GTTAAGAACCTTTTGAGCGAACTTGAAAATCTCAAGTCTCAACTTCTTGATTTCTCTAGTGGATCTTAAAAACTGGATAGACTTTTATGGTTGAACAAGCCGGTGGGAACAAGGGAGGCCTAGGTTATAATTAGACTGATCATAATAGGGCTAGTACTTCCAAAATCATTTTTATCCCTGCCACCAACCAGCCTACACAAGTTCCTATCCTGAACTCAAGAACAAGGGTGTTGTAGGATAGAAGCCTACTAGACAGCATAGGATCTACCAACCTAGGAATATATAATAGCAACCACATAACTTTGGCCCCAGGTTTATCATGTTTCAATTGTGGTGATTTATGACATATAAAGTATTGGTGTCATAAATTCCTGAATAGAAATAGAAATCAGGATTTTCATGGCCGCATTGACTTCCTTACTAATCAAATGAGTTATTTAACCAAGTTTGTAACAAAGTTGATTTGGGATAAGTCTTCCACTAGTCAGACTTGAGTGAAAAAGAGAGATCTGAAAAAATTAGAAATTGATCAAAAGTACTCTTAAAGGTAAAAATGTTTGTATACCTAATTGATTTGGTACTTTTGATGCATGTTTATGTTTTTCAATTGATTTATTCATTATTGCATGCATCTTATTTTTTCATGTTTGATTTTACTAATTAGGTAGGTTGATTTTAAATATATATATATATAAAAATTGGAAAAAAAATAGAGGGAAAATTCTTTACTACAACATGATATATGATTTATTTGAATATGTGTATTGTGGCCAAGTATGCATTCAATTAATGTGCTGTAAAATATTTTTCATTACTTTGTTTAGGTTGATGTGGAGTACTTAGCATAAGTTTCTTTATGTACCATCTGCACTGCATACACTATGATCTTGTAAGTTAGTCTTGACCACATGTGTGAGATTTAGGATGTCCATCATTTGTTGGTAAGGTGATCTTGAATATGGATTGACCTTAATTTAGTATCTTGGCCATCACATTTGTATTAACATCAGGTTCTTGTATTGTACGTTTTATCATTGTTGAGCTGTCATTCCTAACAAATGAAATGTCAAGTTGTGAGATTCACAGGTATCAAATGTCAAGAATGCATGAAATATAGAGAACATTCATGTTCGGTACAAAATCTTTTTCTAAATAGCTGAAATGTTAAGTGTCGAAATAAACAGGGACCAAACGTCAGTAACAACATTTTTAAATGTCAAAAATGTCATGAAATATCAAGAACAAATGAAAATCAATTAATCGAAGGTTAAAATAATAGTGAGATTAAATGAAGAGTAAAATGAAAACAAGTGAAGATACGTTTCTCGATTTGGATGACGAAGGTAAGCCACTTGAAGCTAGATTTGGTGATCATATTATTTATCATGACCATAGAAATCCTGTCTAAAGAAAACCATATCTTGTTTGGCATTACTCATGTCGATGAGTTGGAAAACGATGTAGGGTCGGTGTCCGTCATGGAAGAGGTGATTATCATAAGCATCGATGACAAGGGTGATAGATGTCTCATTTGTCCGTTTTTGAGAATATGTAGATGTCACTAAACTATTATTGTAGTGTTAATCTCATCCCAGAAGGGTTGTTATTACCGTATTGGCGTAATTTAAATGATTGAAATGGTTACATTATCCTAGATCGTCATTTCGTGAACACTTTTATTAAAGATCTTTTCGAAGTTGACATGATTTATGTTAAAGAAATGGTTACGTTAATATATTTTGACAGTTTGTGAACATCCTATAATTTTGACTTATCATTGTGGTAAAATAAGCTAACGATTTTGTAATACTTGAAAGTTGACAATGTAATTTCATGTATCATATTGTTCTTAAAAAAATAATAAGTCATGAAATGAATTGATAGGAGTAACGAATTCAAAAATATGTTTCACGGTTTAAGATTCTTTTATTATTCTCGAATATTATAATATCCTCCATACCTGCATACCATCAACACAAATAAGATCAGCTAACACATGAAAACATAAAACGAACATACTACTCGCATGCAATATGTTAACGATAAACAGTGTGATAGCCCAAGAATGGCTAACTAAGAGAGGGGTGAATTGATTATTTAAATTTTTTTCAAAAAATTAATATAAATTCAAGCAAGTTAAGGCAAAAAAGATAAAGTCAAATAATAAGCACAAATGTAAATGTAATAAGTAAAAGGGAGATGATGCAAACGATATAATTGTGGAGGTTCGATTCAAATTAATGATTTATGTACTCCGTTACCAAGTTCTCTGACATGAGCAAGACATTCACACTAGATTGATTGAATTGTTGTGCAATACAACCCTTTACAATACTTTCGATGACTTACAAATAAGGAGTGCCGATCTTTATATAATGTTGATCTTTACGGGATCTCAACACAACCCAGAAATTTAAATGGAAGTTGATTTTACAATTTGAAACTTCTCTCTTAATAAATGATATGATCAAATTAAGTAACAAGAGAGAAATATGCTAACACTTTAATATATAGTAATCAATAGAGCTCAAGTGTTAGGTGAGAAAAAATTTGATGAGTAGAATGATTTTTAAAAATTAATTCAATCAAAAAAATTCAAAGTAAATGATTTGATATGGATAAATCAATGTAGCTTTGCTCAAGAATATCTCACATAAATGCTCTTAAAAGTGTTGTATTGAATATAAAGTGAAGTGATATTTATAATAGTTAAAACGTCAAAATTTCTGACCAACCGGATGACTCATCCGGATGTTCGCTCAGTGAACCAAACAACCAACCCAGCCATTGTATATCAGAATTTAGAATGGTTAAAAATTTGATCGTTGGACGAACTGGACGTCTGCTTGGACAAATTTTCTCGAATTTTTCTTTCTTGATTTGTTTTGAAAAATATAGGCTTTTGAAAGATATTTTCACTTAATTTTTCAAGATAAGTGATACTTGTAAAAAATCAAGTGAAAGTTTTTATATTTTTGAAAAATAATTTTTATGCAAGTATTTTTATGAATAACTTATCCCGTGCATAAAAATTCAACTTTTGAGCTTCTAGTGATTCATTGCTAAGTATTAAAATATTTTACCTATACATATGAATCTAAATCATCTAAATCTAAAATCTTCGGTGATTACTTGATTAGACATGAATGCTTCATTTGTTCTTTTCTTTGATTGATTTGACGTGTCGAAAATTATGAATCTTTTGGTTGCAATCATTTTGTCTTCAATTGATTAATTTAGCCATAATAGCTATGAAGATTTGAATCTAATTGTTATAGATAAAATAGTTTATTTATTATAATCAAAATATGAGATCAATCATAAGACAACATAGTGTTCCCTAACTTCATCAAGTTTTTAACGTTACTCTCGATACTCGAAAAATGTCAAGAATTATATTTAAAGTATCAGTAAATGTCGAGAACGATATGTCTAGATTACACGTCACCATATGCATTAATCATATTCTTTAACTTCAACAACCATTTTTCAAAGAATTCATTCCAACATTAATAACATTGTCAATACACAACTACCTTAAATTTCTATTTATCAAAGTAATTTAGGAAGAATGCGATACAATAGTTGAGGAACACATCACAATGAATATGATTCATTTTTAAGTACTCCAATAATCTTACAACAAATATTATCTAATTATTTAGATAATATAAATCTTTTTAATAAAATATATGACAACAACCATTAAACACAACTTACCAATAAAAACAAGTTTGCAAAGAAAAATTATATTATATCAAGAATAGTGGAAAGCTTAATCAACTCGCAAATTTGGTTGGAATTAAATTTCTTGAAATGAAATTGTATGATTTCCTTATGCGTTGGAAGCATATAGCTTTTGATTAGAGTTCATTGAGTTTCTACTTCATTGTCTTCTTTTTTTCCAAAATAATTGGTTAATACCTAATAGTTAATGTAAGTAATGAACACATTAGGTAATAATTAACATTACTGTAGTTTCTTATGAAAACTACTTGTTAGTCTCGAAATTCGTGACATGCTACATATTTTTTGCTTTCTTTTTATTAAAGGTAAAATGGACATTTTTGTACCAAATTTGACAATTTTTACAAAAGTTATTAAAATTAGATATTTTTCAATTGATAAGCAGGACGTTAGACATTTTTGTAAATTCATATATAAAGATGGTATAAATAAGTCAACAAACGCAGCTCCAAGTTGAGACAATTATAGTCCAGCTCCAATCAACCAACTTTTCCCAAGTTGAGACAATTATAGTCCAGCTCCAACCAACCAAATTTTCCCACTAGAAATTGGCAATACCACGAGAAGATGGGACTCTTGTAGTCTTTGACATTTAAAGTCAAACAATCATCACCAAAAAAAAGTCAACCTAGTATCGACCACTTAATTTTTTTAGTCCTTTTAAATCTTATCACGTTTTTATTAATATAAAAATTTGAAGTCGGTTGTATGAAATATTTTAATTGATCGATTTTGATCGTGATAAGAAAAGTTCTTTGGACAATTTCTTCGAAATGTTGCATATAATATGATTAAAGCATGCATATCTTTCTTTGTATAATTGTCTTACTATAGTAATTATGATGCGACATTGTTTAAACTACTACGCTTGAACTTACGGAAACACTAGTCTTTTTTATATTTTTAAATGCTTAAATCTTCGGAGAAAAGGGAATGAATTTCCAATCACTTCTACTGCAAGCTCAGTTTCCATATCTTTTCTTTGAATCTCGAATAACACCATTACATGCAATTTTATTCCCAAAAATTTAACAACAGACGAATCCTCTAACGATATACTTTGCTAATTTTTGTTAGACTTTAACGGAACTGTTTAGGTTAGACGGCACTTTCGTCTATTCATTTTTCATCATTTTAGGCTTCTCTATGATGTATTGTTATCTTCTTAGCAAGAAACCTTTCCGATCGCGGACTAGCACCATCGGTCAATGTTATGTGCAATGCTCGGAGCAGTATTTAGATCAACAAATGCAACGAATTAGAAGTTTGTTCAGTTGTGATTAAAATTCAATTAACGTTGAAAATATAACCATTAGTGGGTCCCTCTCGTCTAATAAAAGTCAAGAATAACAGCCAATTTTTCAATTTTAATCTCTACCAAACACGCCCTAGATAATGGTTTGGTACTACTTGGATTGGCTCCTCCAATTGATTTATTTGATTATTTAATGAAAAATAATATGAAATTGTGGTAGCTAAAAAGATGGCTGCGCGTATTAATTATAAGCTACTCTTACTTATTGTCTTTCGCCCCTTCAACAACTCTAATGGCTGGTAAAGACTTCTTTTTTTTTTTTTGATCATCATTTTAGGCTTCTCTATGACGTATTGTTATCTTCTTAGCAAGAAACCTTTCCGATCACGGACTAGCACCATCGGTCAATGTTATGTGCAATGCTCGGAGCATTATTTAGATCAACAAATGCAACCAATTAGAAGTTTGTTCAGTTGTGATTAAAATTCAATTAACATTGAAAATATAATCGTTAGTGGGTCCCTCTCGTCTAATAAAAGTCAATAATAATAGTCAATTTTTCAATTTTAATCTCTACCAAACACGCCCTAGATAATGGTTTGGTACTACTTGGATTAGCTCCTCCAATTGATTTATTTGATTATTTAATGAAAAATAATATGAAATTGTGGTAGCTAAAAAGATGGCTGCGCGTCTTAATTATAAGCTACTCTTACTTATTGTCTTTCGCCCCTTCAACAACTCTAATGGTTGGTAAAGACTTTTTTTTTTTTTTGGGAGAAAAATTAAGTGTCCCTAACCCTTCATGGAGAAAGATTTATTAATTTTTATAAAATTTGATTGAAATTTTAGTTTAAAAGCGGGTTACGATGTTTTCACTCAACTTACAAAAACACAAGGATAAATACGTATTTATAGCTAAAATTAGAAGGTATTTTTGCAAATTATGTTAGTTGACCATATGTCTCTAATTCATGTATTCTATCACTTTAGAATCGATAATTTGTGGAATATTTGAATTTTCAATCACATTGAACCTTTTTTTAATATGTCAACACTCTCCTTTTAGTTCACAATAATGACTATCTTGTCAAATTGAGCGAATAAATGTTGAATTGAATATGAGACTTTTCATTTTTAAGCTATCTGTACTCTTCTTTAATAATTTATTGTACGTCACATTAGATTCTTGTTTGGTTCAACTAAAAAAAATTATAAATCTATATTGAATTTAATAATTAATTTTAATCATAAATTTCACGATTTTTTAATCATATATTCTATCATTTTTATCAAAACATATTAAAAATTTAAATCAAATAGGAGTTAAGATTTACAAAATGAAAAGAAAAAAAGGAAAATAAGTGAAATCCTCATTAAAATGTGAAGACACGCGCTGCAGCTGCTGGAAAGACACGAATGGAACATTCCACGATTAAAAAAGAAAAAGTGGACCCCACACTGGGTTTTGGATAGGGACGAAGACCAATCCCCAAATCCCTTTCATCATCCCACACGCCATCTTTTCCGATAAACTCGGCCCCACAACACTAATCCTATACATACAACAAGCACTATATCTATATTTTATCTTCCACCAAATTCAATGGTAAGTCACGTGCCAATCAGGTGGAACCGAAAGAGATATGTGATGACGTGGGTGAAATTTATTGGCTTTGCGGTTCCCGCAAAAGTTAGTTTGGCGAGGTTTGGGAGCTCCGTACTGGGGCAGGCATAGTGGGTGGACGAGGAAAATAGAAATTGCGTCAAATATCCTTTTCATGTCGCCACGATAATTATCCACTCCAGGAACGGGTACGAATAATAGCCTCAATTTCACCAAAAATTACGATAACGCCACTACTTGACCAAATTATTTATTTATAGAAATTTGTTTCATTTTTGGGTTTTTCTTTTTAATTGGGCTACGAATTTTGTCTTAGAGCACATTTTTAGTGTGTGGAGATTTACATCGAGTTATTCTACTTTACACACATAATTCACTGGACCTACACGAGTTGGTTGAGTAATGAATATGCATCTTAATGCCGCTGAGACTAAACATATAAACAGTGAGTTTTTTGTCGTCCGTGGCCGTGAATTTTATAAAGAATTGTTTTGATCTTTGTCACTCTTTATTCTCTAAATAGTATGATCACAAATAATTGAAGGGTCATCCACCCTCACCTTATAAAGCACAATCCAACTACTCTACACTTGTTAGCACGAAATTAAAGAATGTGAGAAGCTATAGTAACAAAGTATACCTACAATGGTTATCGATGAATTTTTTTTGTCCAACTATATAAAGACAAGGCAACTTGACGAATCTTCCTATTGCTTACTAATGTAAATTTGATATATTTATAATTATGTCTAGTTACTACAGTTTGACTTTAATATCAATAGGTGTGAGCATTTTATCCTGAGCCAAACCTCTCGAGTTGAAATTGGAGGTTTCGCTGAGGTCCAAATTAATAAATTAGGAATCAAAATTGAAAACCAACCATGTCTAGATTGTTCATGGTTCTTTAAACGAAATGGTGGATACTCGACTCTGCAACCGATTTTTATCACTCTGTTCTATAAATTTTTCTTGAGGCGACACACAGAGTCATAACAGAAATTTGATATTATTATACTAGATATTGAATGTTATTTGGTTGCATATTTGAAGTGAATTAAAAAATCGTTGAAATATATATTTGGTGGTATATTTTATATATTCTAGATATTGGAAAGAAAAATTATATTGTCTACTCACAATTTTTATCAAAAATATTGTGTGTACAAGCGAATTGGAACCGAAACTGGTGGTTCAATTTTAGATTTGGTTTTGATATCCATTTATGAAAGGCGATTTCGAATATTGAAATATTTGAACTGACCCATCCGATGTTCAAGCGTAAGTACCATAGTACTTTTAGCCCAAATTCCTTCCTTTAATGATCGAGTATTTTATTGTTTGATCGTGTAGGAGAAAATTTTGAGGTTGGCACAAGTAATTGGGAGTTGTTTCCACTGTGTCAATGTAGTTGCAACTTAATTAGGGAGGCAGGAAATTGTTACAGTTTGCTGGATCTTAGCTGTATGGCTAAGGCAACTTGAATGATCTATTAGGTTGATTTGGTAGGCAGCGCTAAAAGATTAAATTTGGTAGGATAAGAAATGATGTGAGTGCAATAATAGCATGCCCATGGAAGTAAATCTGCATGAGTGGATAAAATGCATTTACTTTGAGTATTCCCCTTTTCTTTTTCCATTGTTCCCAATGAAGTATGGCCGTAGGAGTGTTGCACATGTTCTTGTTGAGTTGCAAGTATTCCATCTTATCTCTTACTTGTGCATCTTTAGTGTATGTTTTTGGCCTGTTTTTATATGTTTGTGACCGTATTTCACTTACTGAACATGTTTTATGGTCAATCTTGAATAGTAAAGACATCCTTGAAATGATCCCGTAGTTCTTGCTAGATAATAGGGTCGTTCAGTCAATATATAGATACATATATTGAGCCTTTGTTTGTTACCTATTATTTTCAAAATACATTTTTTCTCTTATTTTCAACCATACATTATTCAATAAATAATATGACACGCAAGTCTAAAATTTTTCGTTATTTTCTAACCACACATTCTTCCACATAATACTATTCCAAAATGCATTTTGGACAAAAAAAAAAAAAAAGGGGGGGGATTCAAACGGACGTTGAGTATGCAATTCATTAAGGTTTCTGAGTAATACCATTCAGAGTGTTAGTCAAATGTTGGGAGGAAATAATAGAAAAGGAATAAGAATTATACATGCTTCAAGAATAATTTTTATAATATGCTTTAATATTGCTTTCCTTGTTAGAATTGAATTTTGAAATGCAATAATGAGATTTTTTGATAAATTGTTTTATGCACAGCCTGTATTGGGCTGTTATTTTGATCGTTTTGTATTAAATAATAAAATCAAAATGTAAAATAATGATTAATATGTAGATCTTAAATTTATTAAGAAACCAAATGCTGTTAATTGTCAATATTGTTGTTATAGGTTGCCGAGGAAAAATGTATTGTCAAACTTTACAATTTTTGAAGTCATCCAAATGAATTATAGGTGTAAATTCATGTCCAACCGCTCACAATCCAACGTTCCATATGCATTTGGCACGACAAACTAGAGTTGGGCCATGTCAGAGCAAGCTCTAGAGTATCTGTACGCTCAGGTTTGGTCGATGTTGGCCTTTTATTTATGAAAAAATTTTAAAATATTGAACTTTAGGACTCTCCTAGAATATAGTTCAAATAATTTTTTTTTTTAATTCTTTTTGCGTAAAGATATGTTGGTCTATGCCTTAGGCATTCGAGTCCACTCTAGAATCGAGTTTTGCCCACTCAATACAAACTTTACTCATGCAATGCATATTGTCCCGATCGCCAAACAAAAATCCAAGTGGGAGTTGGCAAAACCATTCAAGAGAACATGGGATTATATTTAAGTGTATTATTACACAATGAAGTGAATAAAAATGTCATTTTTCTTAGCTCTTTTCCACCATACAAAGCTCTTTATCCATTGTCAAACAAATCTTTCCTCGTACCACTTTAAAACCACAATTTATCAACATGAGGACATGCATTTAAATTCGTGTTTTTGATACTTTTTTGGTGAAAATTTTGAAAGATTTTTCTGATTTTTTTTATTTCTTCAGAATTTTCGAAGTGGAAGCAATACTAAATTTATATATGATTCATTAATTTATGCATTGCCTATCACACGACTTGAAGTGACTTAAGTTTAAACTAAGTTAATCATAAATATTTTCGATAGTAAAATCAATCTGCCTATGTGAGAAATGCAAGATTCGACCTTTCGTGTGGAATTAATATATTAAAAGCAACACGTCACTTCTTAAAAGTTTCTAAATGATTAAGCATACAATTCAATTTTAGTCATAAGTTTGAATATCACAGTTGTATAATCAATCAATATAATGAAAGCAGTAATGAATGAACACCGATATGATGACGCAGAAACCCAACTGGGTAAAAATTTCGGGACCAAGTCAGTTACCTCCACTATAGATAATGTGGGGTACAGTTTAATTTCAAAATAGTTCCACTCGCTATTGTAAACCCTACAACTACAAAATCTATTGCTCATTCCAGTCGTGCGATCTGCTACCGTAGATACTGTCTAACCAACCTTCTGATCTCCCGATATACCTCATGTAACTTTCAAGTTCTGTTGTACTTACAGACTCACAATCTTCTACCAAAATATGTTGTAGCAGTCTCACGTTCTTTTGCAAATGTTTCTTCCAAATGGATACCCAAAAATTATATATTCTTATTCTTTTTCCTGCGCTTGTAGTCCAATATCTCTCGACCTCCAGAAACTTCTGAAATTTAATTGAGAAAGTACCTTCTTATGACCAATAAGAAGTAGGTGGTGTTTCGGTTTAACGAATTAATGTTTTTCCCAACAGGTGGTTGTATGATCTCAAGAATCAAAATGACAGAATCAATGTAAGAATATCTTGAATTTTCAAAGGCAGATAGGAAGAAGTAATATAATGAATAACCACACCAAAATTCGTCCAATGGCTTGGGTATTTATATGAGAGGTGAATTAGGTTGAATGGGCCGGAAAAATCTGTTTAAAATCGCGAATTTAGGTTTTTCAAAACAACCTGTCGCTCGAGTGAAACCTCGGCGATCGGCGAGCGACGACCTCTCGCTCGAGCGAGAGTCGAGCGACAAGCAAGCGACAGCCATTCTGTTTTAGTCGTTCGAGCAGTGTCCAGACGATAGACTAGCAAAAATATGGCACTGTGTTTCTCCTCTTTTCATGCTCGAACTCTAGACCTCATAACCCAATTTATACAAATTGCACCATAGGTCCTTGACTTTTATAACATATTACAAATTAGTCATTTTGTCCACAGAATCGTCAACACTAAAAAACTAACAAATTTACCCTTTAACATTCTGTGGCAAAACTATAATAAGTTAAGAAAAAACTATAAGCAAAATCTAAACTACCCAAGCTTCATCATCCTAATGATTTTGCATTTCTTGTTAAACATGTTCCCTAAAATCCAAAACTCAATACCAAGTGTAAAAGCGCGTGATGCATGAAATGTAACAATTAAACACATGATACCAAAAATTAGCTAGATTGAAACGTAATACTNTGCACCATAGGTCCTTGACTTTTATAACATATTACAAATTAGTCATTTTGTCCACAGAATCGTCAACACTAAAAAACTAACAAATTTACCCTTTAACATTCTGTGGCAAAACTATAATAAGTTAAGAAAAAACTATAAGCAAAATCTAAACTACCCAAGCTTCATCATCCTAATGATTTTGCATTTCTTGTTAAACATGTTCCCTAAAATCCAAAACTCAATACCAAGTGTAAAAGCGCGTGATGCATGAAATGTAACAATTAAACACATGATACCAAAAATTAGCTAGATTGAAACGTAATACTAATGTTAATTCAAATACCAACAAAAGTATTAGTATTACAAAAATATCAAAACTCAAACAGTTATGCATATGATATGCAATGCAGATGCAATGCATATTATCCCCCTTACTGCAAACTCTCAACATATTTTTATGCAGTATACAAAATGTATCTATATCTTTCCCAAACGACCCCTAGACATAAAATGCAAATATACAAATCTCAATTTTTCATTCAATGCTCCCCCTTTGTATATTCTCTCCCCCCCTTTTTGTAACAAATGACGAATGGATAAAAAAACTTTTAACATTAATATATAATCATTCAAATGTAGTCATTAGCATGCATATGTATAATTAATGTACAGTAAACTTTTCCACATACTCAGTTCAAGTTAACATGAAGTAAATTATATAAGTGACCCATGTGTGTAAAGTGTCACTAATCATTTGTAAATAGTATTCCAAACCTTAATTTTGTGAGAAAGGATATGCTAA
>CAIGRK010064024.1:0-18642 GCA_903798315.1 Fraxinus greggii
GGGAAAGGTTAATCGCGGGATGTTTTCCCTTTCTTTCTCATACACTTTGTTGCTTTATTCCAAAGCTCAACAAAAGAATCTTAGTCCATAAAAACCCTTTTTATCAAGGAAAGTTCTTAAATGTATTATTTTTGCTAAGGAAAAGGAAATAAAGGGCTTGTTCGATAGTGATTAAAATTCAATTAAAATTGAAAATATTATCGTTATTGGGTCTCACTCGTCTAATAAAAATCAATAATAACGACTATTTTTTTAATTTTAATCCGATTTTAATTTTTACCGAACACGTCCAAAATATCTAAAATGTTTGTGATTATATCGACATAGGATATACATGTTTTTCTCTCGATTATTAGTTTTAAATGTTAATGCATATTTTTTGAAAATATCTAAAATTTATTTTTAATCGTATGTTTCATGGAAAACACAATTTTTCAATCATACGTCTCATTAACTTTTGCTAAAATTTACTAAAAATTTATTTTTCAAGTAAATCAACAAAAGAATAATAATAATTTTTTTTTCTTATTCAACAAAGTCTAATCGAAAAATGCTTGAACATATAGGGAGCCTATATATTGCCAGGGGCTGCCAAGAAATAGCATGAATAAGTCGTGCGATTGAAGATTCTTGTCCATAATTTACACAATTGAAACTCGCAATCCCATGCAATGTATTTTGTCCTATTATTGGTTAAGGCACCAAAGTCAATATCCCAAAATGTTCTTGTCGTTATGTCACCATTTGCCTTCATTAATAATTCAAGGATGCCAATGTTTGTCGTATTTTTCTTGTCGTATTATTCCACACAAGTGTTAATATAATTGAATGGTTCAGAGGTCAAAAGACTGACATGAGTTTACCATCGCTTAAAACTTGTTTTATATGGATTTTTTTTTTAGAGATGTACGAGTGTTAAAAAAGTAAGAAAAAGTCGTGGATTCAATAGAATGTATTGTTAAAAGTGATTTTAAAGAAAATTCTTTAGCCTCGAAAGGCTGATTTAAGAAATGAAAGATTTTCTTTTCGCGATTATTACTGCTCAACTTGAAGAGAATATCAAATACGTTTTACTCGTTGAATCAGATTTTATGACCGATGCAAGACTTATGAATTGCGAAAGGTGCCTTAAGATGATCTCATAGTCATATAGAACAGATTATGGGGGGGTTGGTTGGAGATTAAAATTAGATTTTTAGAAAATTGTGATATAAATTTTTGAAATGTGTGGTTGAAAAGTTGTGAGACCCATGAAAGATATAGTTAATATTGATTGTTTGACTTTAATTTAGATTAAAATCTGATTTTAATCCGAAAGAAACATTACCTATAAATATTCTTTTGGCAAAATAATGAGCGTGTTCGGTAGAGATTAAAATTGAATTAAAATTGAAAAATTAACTGTTATTGTTGACCTTTATTAGACGAGTGAGACCCAATAACAGCTATATTTTCAATTTTAATTGACTTTTAATCTCTATCAAACAAACTCAATATATTGAACATTAATTTTTCCTTTTGTTGCCTTTATTTAACTACATTTGCAGGTTAAAAAGATTGAAAAATAGCTCTCTCTACTTTTAGGTGGTGAAAAATAGTTTATATGTATTTTTATTCTATTATAATCTGACATTGATCCTGGAACACATAGAATATCGTATTTACGTCATCAGCATTGCTAACAAATAACATTATTCTCTTTTGAAGAACTTTAGTATCAATGGTGTTAGAGTAGTAGTTTATGTGACACTAAATGAGTGATACAATTAAATGAATCACACAGTTGTACATTTCATTTATCATATCATATAGTGCCACATAAATCTGTGTCTAGCACCAATACTGCTAGATAGCATTATTCGAAATAATTTTTCCGTTTATTAACATTTGGCAAAGTTAATTAATGTCATTTCAAAGCTGTAATTAATGAATTGTGACATTAAAAGCAATAAAAGTTTGGGATATGTTTGCAATTAAAATCATCATAATTACTTATTATCTACAAAACTTGGATCCAATATTAAGCATCCAAGGAGCGGAAAATTAATGATAATCCTGGATTTGGAAATAATAAGAAATCTTTTTCTACAATTTAGAAAGTTTAAAATTTCCCGACACAATAGTTTGCTGTGTGGAACCCTAATTTAGTGGGTGTTTGATGGGGATTAAAATTAAATTTTTTGTAGATTTTGATAAAAGTTGATGGAGTGTGTGGTTGAAAAGTTTGGAACTAATGAAATATGTAGTTAATATTAATTATTTGACTTTATTTTAGATTAAAATCTGATTTTAATCGATAACAAACAAGGGCTTAGCAAATCGGAGTCATTAATTTTAATTAACTAAAGTATTTGAAAAATTGTAATCCATATTTGTTATTATTCATGCGTGGAAATAGTACTACCCTACACGCGGCACACAGAAGGGTCCCCATACTCCCTTCCTTGCACACTAATGCATTCCCTCACGTGCCGCCCTATCTAATTCTATGTTCTTACTCCAATTCAAAAAAACGTACTCGTCACTCTCTCTCACACGGCCATGAATACCCGTCTGACTCTCTCTCTCTCTCTCTCTCGAACTACATGTATGTATAGATGCTCTCTTTTTCTCTCGCCCATTTTCACACACAAAAGTTACGTGTATGTACAGGCGCAAGCATACACTGATACACACACACACGCTCTCTCTCTCTAGAATGTGCTTGTCCGTGTGTGTGTATACGAAGATCTGCCTGATGTTCATTTTCGTTTTTTTTTTTTTCGAAATTTTGGTGTAGGTGTTTAAAATGAGCTGAAGAGAAGCTAGGTATAATGGTGATGGTTTTCGTGGTGGTGTCGTGCTTTTGCCGAGGATTCCGATCTAATTTCTAATTTTGTTTCTCGGAAACCTTCGTTTCTTTTTATCTTTTCAAAAGAGAAGAAAAATAGTTTTTTATTTTTTTTCCCTATTCTAGTTTGCTTTTGTCTGTTTTGGCATTTGAATTTTTGAAAAGAAAATGGAGAGAGCTCGGCATAGGAAGTCCAAGAGTGCTACAAGCATTGAAGGTAAAAAATTTCCGTCTCTCGTTCTGTGAATGTACATCTTGTTAGAATATCTTTTTCAATGGTTAAGCACTTTGGTCTTTCGTTAAGACAAAATTTTATAAATGAGTTTAAAGAAAAAGGAAAATCAATAAGCATTTAACATAATTATTTATTTGTAAAATAAATAAATAAATAATTTTTCAAATAAATAAATTATTAAGAATGAAAAAAAGAAGAAAATGATTAAACACTGTTCTCGGTGTAATGGTTGGGGATGGTTTTTAGTTTAGTGTAAAATGGTGCAAAATTTACTTCAAATTTTGGTTCAGCCTTGGGGGTGGCCTTAGTTCCCGAGTTTTTCTATAATAATCCGAATCTCTATGCTTCACTCTCTCATTTCTTTCTGGATTTTGATATTTAAAGGGAAGACTTGATAAGAAAAGGGAAGAGATTGAGGAGTTTTTATCAAATCATTATGTTTGCTGCTTTCACGACAATGCCAAAATTTAATGGAATTATTATTTTTATTTTTAAATACCCTTCTCGCGAGAACTTTTTTGTCATCGAATAATTTGTTTATTCCTTAAGCAATAGAAAAAATAATCTCTGTTGAGCTGTTTAATTTCTATTTCTTCCCGTTGCTAAACGTAAAGTTTATAAATGACATGAGTTGATTATAAGTGTTGAGCATGCTTTTGATAAAGTAAGTGTTTTAGCAAGTGGAATTAAATAGGGACTTTATTTATGTTTTTGGTAATGGTATCAGCATAATTTTGTTCCCTCTTTCTTATAGAACTTTTTTCTTAATGATAAATTATCATAGCTGGGCCTAGTCTTTCAGGAGAACCTGTACTATTTTTATTCAGATTTTGCATTAAATTCTATTTAAGCGCATCTTACAATTTTCTCAAATTTTTAAAATGATTATTTCAACCTATAGTTTGTAATTTTAGACTGAGAAAAGAGAACTTTGTATTTTGATTTCCTGCTTCCAATGATTTGATGGAGTCTGTTATTGTTGATTCAATTAGTTTACAATTTTGGATGAATGTGTTTTATTTAATTCATTTTGAGATCTGCATCTAGAGAACTCTTTCCTTTGACAGACTCTTTCCAGAATTATTAGTGAGTGATAGCTTTCAACTACATTTATAAGTCTTGCAATCAATTTCTTATGATTTCGACTTTTCCAGGAATTCGACAAAGTGAGAAACACAAAGCTGCTCCGAGACTGTCTTCTGATTCTCAAACTCCTGTTGGTGGAACCACTGGGAATGATATGGTGTGTATTTTGATCTGTATGATTTGTTAGCTCTCCGAATATCTAGTAATAATTGACATTGGTATTCACGTGCAAAGAGATGTTATGACTTTCTTTTTGCATGTAGTGACTCTTAACATATGATAACTTATAAATGACCGATGCAGTTCATGGTTGAGCTGGGGCAAAGCTCATCGAGAAGAGCCACTGGAACACCAATAAAGAAGTTATTGGCAGAAGAAATGTCAAAAGAAACTGATGTTAAAAGACGCTCGCCAAGTGTTATTGCCAGATTGATGGGTCTTGACGGGCTGCCATCTCCACGACATGCTCATAGACAACAAAGGAGTTTTTCAGATAGCCATCAACAGAAAAATGAGTCAATGAGCATCCAACGGAATGGCCAACTACTTGATGGCCAATCAAGTTGGAAAACCTCAATGGAGCAGCAAGAATTCAGGGATGTATATGAAGATGCGGAAGCATCTCACATTGCAAGTCGGCGAAATTCATCAATATGGAGCGCAAACTCAAAGCTTACAAAATCTGAGTATGCACTCAATCAGCAGAAGTTTACAAATGCGAAACATATTTCCACTGATGAAAAGCTTCTAGGTCCAAAAGAATATTCTCACTCACTTGAGTTGGTAGACTCGAATAAGGGTTCATTACAGAAATTTTCTCAGCATCCAGATTCCTTATTTGTAAAGCATATGCATGATTTAGAAGTCAATCCTTCCAGTTCTCTTCGTGGTCATATAGAAGTTCTGAAGCCATCAAATTTTGCGAAGTATGAGTGCAATGCCAAAGCATGGAAATCAGGGAGAGAGGTTTCGTGTAAACATGACATGACCTCCCACCAGAAGCGTGAAGATGGCCTTTTACTCCACCCGCACAATCGCCACAGAGCTCATGTTTCTTGCAAATCACCAAAGATTCAATTAGAAGAGATGAAAGGAAGAAACACTCTTCCCACAAGGATTGTGGTTCTCAAGCCAAACCTTGGAAAGATTCAGAGTGCTTGTGCATCTGTCTCATCACCTGGTTACTCACATAATTACCTCTCCAAAGGTGGTGAAATACTATCCAGGAGCAGGAGAGATTCATCTGACAACATAGGATCCTTGAACCCCTTGTCAAGAGATGCTAGGGAAATTGCTAGAGAAATTTCAAGGAGAATGAGGGATGGTTGTGATGGATTCATTGATCCAACATCTTCTGGAGTCAGAGGATATGCAGGAGACGAGAGTTCTTATGATGCTTATGAAAGTGATTCTGCCAGTGAGTCCGAGGTTTTTAAATTGTCATCTGTAAATAGAGAGGCAAAAAAGAGACTGTCTGCTAGGTGGAAGACGACTCATAGATGTCAGGATTTGGAAATGGTTGGTCATGCTAGCACACTGGGTGAAATGCTTGCCAAACCTGATAAAGAAAGGAGGCCTAAATATTTGAATGCTAATGTGGGTCTCAATAGAACAAGTGATTGGCATATGAGCAACAATGGAGCTGCAATTCGGGATTTTCCTTTGCGCATTAGCAATACGGATGGTTGGAAGGATGAGCGTAATAGAATTTCATCAAGATCGAGGTCTCTTTCTCCCTCTTTTCTGAGTGGCAAAACTCACAGAAGAAGAATGAATTCTGTAACTCTTGCCGAAGACCAATATCTGATGCATAATGACACTGTCAATTGTGGTAGAAGTGAGTCTGTGAAGGGAAACCTAAGTTGGAAGGAAGATATATCCTCTAAAGATATAAAATGCAGGAGAAAGAAACCTTCCTGCCATCACAAATTTACCGACGAAACAGACTCTTCAACAGAATCCAATTTTGAGATCCAAACAGAGATGAACCTTGAAACAAACCCAAGTGAACAGCAGTCCACATCTCAGATCACTGCAAAAGATGGCACCTGTACAACTTCCATTCCTGATGCAAAGGCTGCTGCTAAACATGGGGTTGTAACCTCATCTTCTAAATCTTCTGAGTTGCGATTGAAGCAATCATATTCGGAGGTAGAAAAGGACAAAAATACTGCTTCTTACAAAGAGGATTCTAGTTTCCAGGTTCGGATCTTTGCTTTCTTTTAACAAAATTATTAATGCTACATTCATGCAGCAAATACTAAACCTTGTATTTTTTAACATGTTTTCCTTGGTCGTCCCTGTTCACATAACCAAGTAGGATCGAGTTCTTGTTTTCTATTTTTGTTTGAAATAACTGCATAAACTGAGATAAGGCTTAAAATTTGCTACTGCAAATTATTGCACTTTCTATGTATTAGAACCACGTTCCCCTGTGCTATAGAAACACTTTCTGTGCGTGGAAATCCTTCTCTTAGTCTCATTGTTCCTATTCCATGTTCATCCCAAGTCTCCACCTGTATAACTCCAAAGTATATATTAGATGATTATTTCTTTCAAGACACGCTGTGAATGCCTTCGGCTTTTCTGGTGGCAGTTGATTAAGTTGTACAAGAGTCTAATGTTCCGCTCTCTACAAGTTCTAAGCTGGTTTATATTCCTATAATGAATTGATAGAATGCTGCTGCAAATGATTTTAATGGAATTACATGGTACTAAATTATCTTACTGCCTAGAGTTTGTTATTTCCACATTGAGATATTTTTGCATAAATGTTGTGTTATCTGATTCCCATTCAATTGAGTCATCGCAAATTATCTCTCTATTTTATAGTTTCCTCTTTCTACAAATATACATTACTGAAAACCATTAAAATTTATGAATATAGACTTTGAGTTAAATTTTGATGAAGTCATGGCAGACTATTAGTTAAATTTCTGTAAGAGCTGTTACACACCTGTACATCTATGATAACATCTTGTTAACACACTTTTTTTTCTAATGATGATGTATTTTCATCATTCAATATGGGAATGCCGTTTAATTGAATTATGAGAGTTTTATTCAACTCTATGAAATTCATTTCATCGAATCATGATGTTTCAGGAACCGTTGGAGGGACTACCTGAACGAGCTTCTGCTTCCATGCAGTTTCCAGGAGCTGAGCCAGATTCTTCAGAGAGCTCCAAGAATGCTGATTATCATAGTCCAGTTTCAGTCCTGGAGGTCCCTTTCACAGAAGATATATCATCTAGTTCTGAAAGCTTTGAAAGAGTCAGTGCTGAACTTCATGGTATTAAGCTCATTATTAATATTTTAAGAATTTGCCTGTGTTTGAAACTCATGGTGATAAAGTCATTGCAAGTTCCAGTATATGAATAAAGTGTTTGATAGATATACTTTTTTAACTATAGAGAACATCGTCATTTGGCTTGACTGAATTATATGAAAATTTATTTGAATGATGCCAATGAAAATAATCCCTGAGGCTTAGTTCATACCCACGGTAGCAGTACAATGTCTATTTAGCCATTGTTTACAGTGACTGGCTCTTCCTTATGTCATTAAAACTCCACTGTTTTGTGTCCTTGTGATGCCAGAATTTTAGACAGACATATTTTGCTTTCTAGATTCTTGTACTTCAGTCATCCATGCTCATTCTTGCAGTACATGCGCTCTCTTTTGTTCTGATATTATGGTTTTTCTTTTTTTCTTTTTCTTAGTTTCTTCTCAATTATAAATTGCTATGTACCTTTTTTCGTAGAATTGCGAATGCAGCTGCAGCTCCTCAAGATGGAATCAGGACCATATCCCGCCCCTGCACATATTTCAAGTGAGGAAGATGTAGCACAACATTCATTGGTGGACTTGGAACAAGACCATAAATTAGAAGCCGAAGACTGGGAAGCTTCTTATGTTCTTGATGTGCTGATCAACTCGGGTTTTGAAGAATCTGACCTAGATTTGTTTAGAACAACATGGCGCTCTCCTGAATGCCCTTTGCATCCTGAGTTGTTTGATAACCTCGAGAAGAAATATGGTCACGAGAATTTGGAGTCGAGATCTGAAAGAAGGCTGCTGTTTGACAGAATAAATTCAGCATTTGTAGACGTTTATCAGCAGCTTGTTGACTCGTTCCCATGGGTTATGCCGAAACTAACGGCAGGTGATTTGAAGGGGCCAAAGCAAGTGATCAGAGATAGTCTCCAGAAGTTGCTTTCCGGCCAAGATTTTCAAGCCGGAGGGGAAATACGGGAAAGTATACTTGACAGGGATATGCAGTGGTTTGGATTCAAAGGAGAAATTGACGTGATAGGCAATGAAATTGAGAAATTGTTGATAGATGATATGATAGCAGAGGTTCAAACTTTGTAAGTTTAGAACAAACTGTTAAAATCTAGTTGGTTATAGAAACAGACGAAAATGTCTGTTTAGAACTAAAGAAATAACGAACTTCGAAGTTTATTTCCAATCTTCTAATCAAGTAAAATTACGATCCTATTTATTTTGTGTTTAATTTATTTATTTAACCGTGTCACTTCAAGAAGTTGCAAAAAACCGATCCAACCAGACAAACTGTCTTGTCATGGTGGTGGTCGAAAACCTCGATTTTAAAATTCAGCTTAGAAGAAGAATTTAAAGGAAAAAAGACCTTGAAAAAGAATGAAAAAGAAAATTTTAATGTGGCTCAAATGGGGTTAGTCTTGTTCATCACGACGGTACAAAATTAAAACATGTTCTCGTCTGAGTACTATCATCCCTAATAAAAATCACTTTAGTCCAGAGTAAAAAAAAAAATGTAATTTAAAAAAAAATGAAAAAGAAAAGAGCAAACAAACTTATTTAAACTTCACTATTTTGATTAATCAATAATTCACTTAAATGAATATTGGTAGATGATTCTTATTAATTCGAGTACTCGGGCCAGAAGGAGGTACAAGGGAATACTTTGGCAGCATGCCAAATATTTTCGCTCGAGACGGGCTTACACTAATCCCTCCAACTATCGATTGTGTAGGTCCACTCTTTGCCAACACGCCATGTTTCATTGAAGATAATTTTGTATTCTCGTCTAACACATTTCTTTGTTTCATTTGTGTTCCCGCATTCACGCTGCTTAACAAATTGTTG
Organism: Fraxinus greggii; assembly: GCA_903798315.1. Lineage (NCBI taxonomy): Eukaryota > Viridiplantae > Streptophyta > Magnoliopsida > Lamiales > Oleaceae > Fraxinus > Fraxinus greggii. The sequence continues at coordinate 9,282 of CAIGRK010064024.1, forward strand.
AGAATCGATATTAAAAAGAAGATGATGAAAAGTAGTTTTGAGCTAATCATTTCATATACGTAGATTGGCTGGCTAGTTAGTGTTGATTCGTTTTTCCATTGATGCCCTTTATATAGGATTTAATCTGTATTGCAATCGCATTGAAGATTATGAGATTTATATAATTTAATCTATAACGTACAATAGTAACTATAATTGGCTTGAAAATAATTTAATCCAAAATTTCTCAGTCAAACGTAAGATTATAAAGTATTTGATAAATTATTTCATTAATCACCGTGAAAGCACAACTCGTTCAAATCGAAAGGTGTTTAAATTTTTGACACGCGGTCGGTTCAGTATGATAAATGTGGAATAAGCTTTCCAGGAACCGACCTTAGCTCAGTTGGTAGAGCGGAGGACTGTAGTTGTTGCTGTAATCCTTAGGTCGCTGGTTCGAATCCGGCAGGTCGGAATTTTTGTAATTTTTTGTTTCATTATTCATTATGATAATGTTTGGTCGATGTGGGGAAGTCAGATTGAGATAATACAAATAAACCGTCCATTTGCGTTGAATTTTTACTAAAGGAAAGTTTACACAAAAAGCACTAAATCAGCTTATAACTTGACTTGGAGATTTTATTTATTTTGTACGCTTTCCATTTAGTGGGTAAGTGATCCGATATAGTCGTTTTGTTGACATATTTGCAAATCAAATCATTTTAAACGATATGAGAAAACTTAAAACTTAATGATTTAGTCTAATTTTAAATTGCAATTTTTGATCTTATATTGTTCTTCGTCTTTCACTTTATCATCACTAGTTCAATGATTCTAAATATTTTCATATCTAAAATCAAATCTGGCTTATTTCAAAACCATTTCGTTCGTGAATCCATGTAGCACCAAACCAACATTTTCGAAAAAAAGTGATTCAGTTTCACCAATTTTAATTGCAACCCTACTTTTTTTTTATTTTTGTTACAGCTGTAACATTTGAGACTCATGTTAGCATTTAATGAAAGGATAAGAACTAAGTGTAATATTTAGAGACAATAATAGATATTTTCTCACATTTCTAAAATATCAAGACACTAAATTTTCTACCATTAGTTACAATTTGCTCAAAGAAGATTGTAGAAATATAAATTGACTTACATAGAGCTTATTTGAAATAGTTTAAATTTTGATCATTACTTATTTTGTTTTAAGAATTATTCTACATGTATATCAGATTTTACGCCCCAGTATACATAAAGTCCAAGTGGCATTTCATCATTGGTTGGTGGAAAAAACATTACATGAAATTTATTTTTTCAACCACATATTTCATGATATTCATAACTTTTATTACTTTTCAATAGTACATTTCATTCAACTTTTATCGAAATTCACAAAAAATTGTAAATATAAAATTTCATTGATAAGTTTGCATTTGTTAATATTTAAATTATGTGTTTGTAATACATATAATTAATTAAAATTTTTAAATAATTTATTATCAAAATTTTCAACAATTTATTGTTGTGCTTCTAACCAAAATCATGAATCTCAATCTTGGTCAAGAGAATCAAGATTAAAGTCAAAAAAAAATTTTTTTTTTAATTTGAAGGGAAAAAAAAGATTGAAGTGTAAAAATCTGAGGAGTTGAAGTAGGCAATATGACAACTAAAATCACCAATGATAGCTGCCAATGCTATAAATCTGAATACCATCCCACTTAAGGATATCGGTCGATTCAACAACTACAGCAATATCATTGGAAAACATAAACATCCCAGAGTAAATAAAATTTTGATTTAAATTCCCACAAGATACTATCAATCAGTTTCAAGAAAGTAAAAAATTACCAAATTCATAAACAAGAACAATCAACAAACCAAGCATTTATTTACATCTTGAAGAAGATGAGAATTTCAATAGCATTGCTAGTGATAATTAATTCATGCACCAGCAACTCCTATGTAATTCTTGAATTCTGGGGTAGTGAAATTCAGTGGTGAAAGTGAAGATGATAGTGTTGGAGGCCATAATTGGGCATTCTTCACCTTTGATATGCTTGCAAGAACCCCTAAAGGAGTCACATCTCCAATCACTGTCACTTTCTTTGCTGCAAAGTCTATGTTGAAGTCTTTCACCCCTGCTTACCATATTAAGCACCACTTAGCAACATACTGAGTGAGGAAGAATAATAGACAAAACACTACGTAAACTACACTTATCCTCTCGATTGCGGATCCATCTTCAGGAATATATTGGGTTTTACGTTTAGATCGCCCTAATATTCCGATGAAACAAGGTCTTTCGGAGGCCAGTCTTTTTGTGGGGTCATGTTGGTCGATCGACCTTCAAAGGATTATATAGCGTTCCACTAGGTCTTAGATTGTCCAAAAATTTTGGCGGCCAGTTTTTTGTGAATGGTACTCTCATTTTTCGTCATAGTGAAAGTATGTTGTGGAAAATGGACGTAACTTTAAGCTGAGGTGTATAAATGTGTGTTCTTATTGTCTAATGTGTTATTACTATCGAAAGTAGAGATGAAGGCCTTGTCCGTAACAATGGCAGTATTACTTTAATAGTAATCAAGATTCAAGAAAAACCCACGTGTCTGGTATGCAGTATTAATTCATATACAATTAAAAAGAATTCAGTTTCTTTTTTCTTTGTTATTGCTATCCAATTCACGTTATCAAACTTGCCGTATCCTCGTTAAATAATCAAATATTTCGTAGCCCCACCGCCTCACTCCACTGCCGACACACACAAAAACAAAAAGAAGAAAGAAGTTCAGAGGAACAGAGAAATAAATATGAATACCTTCCATTCTAGATATATGTTTTCGCATTTTCCTCTCACATCCTCTGCAGTGCAGAGATACTCTAAGAACAATCACCTGCAATCAAACATTCAAAATCACTTCATTCATTAAAATCATTTTAAGACTTAAAGGATATTGTTATTGATAGTGTTGAAGAGTAAAATCACATGTCAACGTGTAAAAATTTGGGCTACAACTAGTCCTATTAAAAAGGAAGACCTTTTAAGATGGAACCGAAGACTCATAAGATAGATAAAACCATGCATATGGCAAGTTAAAATTATTACATAAATGAACAAAATATTAACATGATATGACTTTAGCATATTACATGAAGAATAGTGTGTGAAGAGAACCTGTTCTGGAGATTCAGACAAAGAGGGTGGTTTTCCATCGCATGATTCATCTGTTTTATCAGCTTTGGACTTGGAAGGTTCATCATGAACCAATTTAAGAATCGGGTCGAAATCCGATAAAACATCTAAGAAAGCTTTATCACTCAACAAGTATCTAGTTGAACCAGCGGGGCTTATAAAATCTCCTGGTTTGGTGCAATTCCAGCTCTTCCTTACGACATTAGTACTATTATCAGCTCTCATATCCTCCTCTAATTTTTCGTCCTCTAGATCGAGGATTTTCTGTTTCTTGGCTCCATCATTTCCCTTTGACGAGTTCTTTCGATTCTTGGAATGGTGGTTTTGAGGTTTGGGAGTGAGTTTTGGGTGAGAATTGAGAGGTGGGAGTGGAGTTCCATTTCTTCTTGAGTCTCTAATTATGGGATTGTATCTGTCGATGGCTCGACCACTCCCGAGTTGAGGAGTGGAGGAGGAGGAAGAGGAAGAAGATGAGGCTTCACTCATGTTGGGACATATGGCTGTTGCAGCTTGAGATGTACAGAATATATGGATTCCTTTCATCTTTAGAAATGCTAAAATGATAAAGAGTTGGAATTAAAGGTTTGGGGAATCTGCTGCACTATCATGTAAACTTGTGGGGGCAGAAACAAAGAGACTTTCTTGCTAAGATTCTCAGGGTTAGCTGTTAAGCTTGAGCTCTTGGCATGGAGAAAGTGAAGAGGAACAGAGAAAGAGAGAGAGGTTCTAATATAACAAAATAAAACGCACCATGTATCAATGTATACAAATCGGACATGACAGTTTTATACCAATTGTCAATCTATCGAAACTCACTTCATTTACAGATCATGGGTTATAAACCAGTGCTACTCCTGTTATAGATTAACCCCTATTCCCTTCACACAGTAATTTACCGCTATAAGTTTTCATTTATTAGGGAATGAGCGTACACGATTTTTTTCACACCTGCGGCACGTCCAAAAGCCGTGAAATTACATAAGAATATTAGGACAACCTAATTAATGAGGGTTATACCCAATACATGGTAAAAGAGCAATATTCTGAGTGCGATAAGGCAGCCACTCTGCAGCCATCAGGTGCACCAATATAGGATGAATTAAAATGGAAAATAGTAACATTATTGAATGAGTCCAAGGGTGACAGACGTGGACCGGATTCTCTGCGGAATTCAGTGACAGTTCCCTAATAGTTCATATGGCTTCATATATAAAACTCGAGTATGGAGTTTTGTACAGTAATTTAATTCGAGCAGTCAGCATGGGGTGTGGATCTGACCAATTTTAAATGAAAAGTGCAGAGGGAAACTGTTTATTGGAGAGTTTAATGTTTGGACACGAAAGATACAAAGCAACGGATAAATTATCCTTAATGTGCATGCTTAAGGACTAGGTACTCCAGAATACGTCGAGCGTTCAAATGGCATGTTTGATATTTTTCCAAGTTGTAATTTGCAAACATCTTCCGGGTCATGGATTGGAATTTAATTGTGTTCCTATTTTGGAACTTCACCTCTTTCGTCTGTCCTCGGGGCCCCCGTAAGAAATGAAAAGTTCATATGTTAAAATTGCAGTTACGGGGATATCGACTTTATGCCACATTATCGCCAGTGTAACAAGTCCCGAATTTCACCAATTGATCAAAATCTTTAGTCAGAAGTGTCGAGCAGTACCTGAATTTTAGATGAAAGCAAAAAGTACTCCCTATTTTGTTTACCTCTAGAAGTAGGAATAATAGGAAAATGTGTTGAGATGCCTTTGGAACATATGCTTGGAAAAATCATCTGGAAAATTGAATGAAGGTGACACAAAGCCACTTTGCTTCTCTGTCTAAGAGAGGATTCTGGTTCACAAATCCATGGAATCAGATGCCTTTTAGCATTCACTTTCCGCTCTTCTTTTCCTTTCCCCTTTATATCCGTTCCAACCATATCACATTTTAACAATTCTAACTCAACGCCCCTTTATTCTTTTGGCATGTTCTGCTAGGAGGATTGGAGAGTACTAGGCTGTATAAAGAAGGAAAAATCTGAAATCTTGTTTAATATATGGTCGAGTCTTATCCAATACCACATATGAAACATGAACTTCATGTTCTTCAAGTCATATGATACTATCATAAAGAAATGCACAAAATTGGATTCATATCAATGTCTAGTCAAAATTACAGAATTCTTAAGATAAAGAGAAAATAGGGGTTGCGTGTAAAAATGTGACGTATTGCTAAAACTTGTAAAAATAAAAATAAAAAAATAAAGATATCAATGCACTATTGTAGAAGGAAACATGCATTAACATGCTTTAAATCTATACATGCTATTTTAGCTGTATTCTTCATTTGTTCCCCTTTCCTTCATCTTCATTCAAGATGCGATTTCGAAAATCATTGACCATCAAAGGCAAGCCCTCGTGCAAAGAAATCTTTGGCTCCCAGTTTAGAAGATCTTTTGCTTTAGTAATATCTGGCTTCCTCTTGTGAGGATCATCGGCAGTGTTTTCTTTGAATTCGATGGTTGCACTGGAATCAATGGTCTCTTTGACAACCTGTTATTTCCGAAAAAGCCACTTCTCATGTCAAAAACTAGATTCTAGACCCATCATTAAATAAGAAAATAACGTTGAGGGTGCCCAAAGATTACAAACCTCGGCAAGCTCTAACATTGTGAACTCTCCAGGGTTACCCAGGTTGAATGGTCCAATGTGCTCGCTTTCCATTAGTGCCACTAATCCATCAACCTAATATCGAGATAGTGAATATAGTTCCCTTGTAAACAACGCTTAAATAATGCAAAATGAAAAATTACTTTTCCACATTCTGGTTTCAATACAATAAATTGTAACGTGCATATATTAAAATTTTGTTTGTTGCGAAGCTTTTATAGAACGTATGTTTAAATTGAATCTTAGTTCCAAGTTCACAAGGCATGTGTAACTCAAATGCTTGTATGAAACTCTTGTGCGATTGATGGCAGATATTGAAGATGCATTGGAAGCCGTGCATGTCTGTCTAAGCTTAATAGCAAGTCAGACTTTCTTAATATAGTTGGATACATTATCTTTTTCTTTTGAGGAAAGAGAAATTATTGGTTATTTTCAAAAATAAATTTTATTTCCAACTTTGACCAACAAAAACTATTATTTATATCAAAACATACTTATTTACTTATAACTTTTTAAGCTTACCCAAACATGCACGGATACTACTCATCACAACTTCCACCCATATATCTACTATGTTTTTAACTTAAAAACTCGCTAATTTCATGATAACTCAAAAATTCTTTAATAAAACGTACTTGAATGTGCAACCCCACTCAGCTAAGTGATTAGCGAAGTGCTGACAATTCAAAGAGGTCAACATTCTTTCACCAGCAAGAATTTCCTACTAAAGGGGTAAAATTTGCATGGCTATTGAGTGGAGTACATAAATAAATGAGGCAGTGCCAGCAAGCAGGATACCAACATATAATACTACATACCAAGTCAGACACATATTGAAAGCTTCTGGTTTGCTTCCCATCCCCATAAACTGTCATTGGTTGCTTGCGTATGGCCTGCAGATAACATCTTTCAGAATAAGAACTCTTGTGAATGGAAAACCCCTTAGGTAATCTCAAGGTGAACTGTTTGGGGCATCTTTACCGAACTAGAAGAGTACATCAGCAGAGAGGACAAACCTGTGAAACAAAGTTGCTGACAACACGTCCATCATCAAGACACATACGAGGCCCATATGTATTAAATATACGTGCAATGCGCACCTGTATAGCAATAGAAGCGTGATTAATAACTGCAGTACTTAAATCCGACTTGGTTTATAAGTTGCAAAGTAGAAGGGACAAGCAATTTCGTTCTACCGGTACGAATCTCAATCATATGTAATCCTTAGCTCCTGGAGAAGCTATGAAGTTAGCAACTAGATTATACTGTGCCTCCCCAGAATCCTGAGTGTTAAAAATAATATTCTCAAATCCCTCAGACTCAACTTAGCCCCTACTTGTCTACCATTATTTCAAAAAATTGTTTGTTACAGTAAGATTCTCCACCAAACATTCACCCAATAAAATATTTTACACACAAACCAATAAAGTTACTTTAATTTTCAACCACACATTCTCCAAAAAATACAATTCATTACTCTATTTTTCTCTCATTAATGGGAGACAAACACACCCTTAATCAAACTAAAGAGTGAAACAAAGTTTGCTTGTCATACAGAACNAAAATTGTTTGCTACAGTAATATTTTCCACCACACATCCACCCAATAAAATATTCTACACACAAACCAATAAAGTTACTTTAATTTTCAACCACACATTCTCCAAAAAATACAATTCATTACTCTATTTTTCTCTCATTAATGGGAGACAAACACACCCTTAATCAAACTAAAGAGTGAAACAAAGTTTGCTTGTCATACAGAACAAACTCCCTGAATATTCCCACTTCACTTTTGAGAAAGACACTAAGAGCTCTATTTACTTTCTGTAAAAGGACGATCGTAACTCTTTTTGTAGAATATCAGTATTAAGAGCACCATCAACCATTACATATCCTTAAAATGATGTCATTACCATCTTTTCCTACCAGAACTTGGAGAAACAATAAAGCACTTTTTTGACACGCAGCAAGGCACCATGACAATGCAGCTATTTTATCGTAAATACACCTTCACCACTTGCATTATTGCTAAGTTACACAATAGTCCCCCCAGCCCCACCTCCAAAAGAAGGAAAAATCAAACTTCCTGTTGGCAGCTCTCTTTACAGTTTCCCTCCTCTAACCATTCTCAATCATCTTAGCTCCATATTTCATTTAGGTTTTCAGGGTGTTGGTGAATGCACAGTGATCACAGCAATGACATGCTCAATTAAGGTGAAGGGTCAATCAGATTGACATTATTCATGAAAAAACTGAAAGCAGATGTAGCGAACGTGCAGCAGCTATATATGTACTCATAAAATTACATTTTTATAGAATTTGGCGCAAATTATGATTTCTTACAGTAGATAATGGATCGTCTACAATATACTCCATTGTAATGGATTTAAATATTAGAGTAGAAACAACCAGAGGCTTGTCATCAGGACGATGATTTGCAAGAATGCCATTAAATATAAGGTGGATGGGCATACAAGGATAAGTAGATTGAGGTGGTGGAACATCCCACCATATGATTGGCTTTCAGTGTTCAATGGCGGTGACTATTTGATGAAGGGAGAAGTTGTAAATCGAAAATTCAGATGAGCCTTTGTTTCTGCTTAATATATTCATGGTTGAGAAAAGAAAAGCCTTGGAGTTGGGCTTGAACTTTTCATAGGTAGAGGATAGTGCCATCATTTCCATTAACAACATTTGGAGCTTAAAGGCAGAACTTTGAGAGAAATCAGAAAAGAAAGGCTATGTTGTGTACATGAGCAAATAATAATAGCTTGAGGGGGGTAAATTGTACTTTTCAACACAATTGATGTTTTCTTCTTCAATAACTGAACAGTAAATCGAGGGTGTAAAGTATATTTTCTCCAAACTCTGAGGCAGAGACAGAATGAAGCACATAATCCAACGACAAAATAACATAAATTCAGTCCAGAATAAGATAATATCCACATGCATATGATCTGACTAGACCAAGAAAAGGCTAAGTGATGAGATATAGCACTATATATATATATATGTTGATGATGATATCAATAAAATAATAAAAAAAATGATACTATTTTGAAAGGTAGCTTGATTTATGGAATATGTCTGTCCTACTGTCATTTATACAAAGGGAACACCAAAAACATAGCAGCTCCTCTGCAATTCAACATAATACAATGAGACTTTACTTAGGGTCCGTTTGATTGCAAGGGTGGAAAATGGGTGGAAAGAAAATGAATTCCAGGGAAAATAATTGCCAGAAAATATTTTGCAAGGATTAATTAATTAAGTGTATTTGATTGGTATAATTTTTCACCCGGAAAATTTTTAAATTTTCTACTCGTTTGACTTTGTTTTACATGAAAAGTGTTTATTAAATTGATAATTTTTTCCACAATTGGTTATAAAATTTGTTTCCATTGTCAAAAAGTAAAAACAAAAAACAAAAAAAAAATTCCTAGAAAATTAATTTTTCATCAAAGTTTATTATTCGTCTGACTTTGTTTTATATGATAATTGTCCATTAAAGTGATTTTTTTTTTTTAA
>CAIGRK010064072.1:0-14060 GCA_903798315.1 Fraxinus greggii
TTTCTATTTTTTTAAATTTAATTAAATAATATTTATATTCTTTATTTAATTTTAATAATTCATTTTGTTTAAATTATTTATATATATAATTAAATAAATAATTTTAAATTGATAATTACTAAAACTAAATATTCTTTTTTCTTTTCCCTTTTTTCGTTCCTTTAATTGAGCAATATTTATTTTTAATTTGATTTATTTCAATTTTAATTTAAAAAACTTTATAGAAACTTTTTTGTTTCATTTTTTTCATAATTCATTTAATTTTTGATCAGCATCTGTGTAAAATAAATCTATGTCTTACGTATAGTAGTTACAATTCGGTTTGCTTAATTTTGAGTTGTTATGCTTTATTGCATTATCTTTTATATAATGTTTTCTAACATGTGAATTTTTGCAGGAATGATTACCATCTCTTGGACGAGACTTACCCAATCTGTTGCGGGATATGGACCATGACAAGTGAAAAGCGTTCGAGATGGAGTGGAGAAGAACTTTGCAAGGGTAAGTATCGTATGATTTTAGTAAAGTATGCTATGCTAACTCATATATGCTTCTTTGAACATTTTCTTTGTTTATTTTCTCAAAGCTAGCTGCACGATAAGTCAAAAGACGATCTCGGACGTTTTCAAGTGGTTCCTTGACGTCACCACTTTGGGAGCTTCGGTCACCGACGATGTAAGTGACGGAGTCATATTGTTATTTTCTTTGTATACACGATTGAGGCATGTTCATTATAAAGTACATTGAGTTTCTGAGTATAGCACATAAGGTTGATGAAATCAACCAATCGTGGATGCAGATTTGGAGGAATAAATTAGCGACTGATTTATATGAATTTAATCGTGATCTGTAAATATTGGATACTGAATTGTTTATAAACATCGTACGTTGAATTTTGTTCATTTGTTTATGAAATAACTGTAAATATTGTAAATATTGTTCATTTATATGAATTTAATCGTGATCTGTAAATATTTATTTATGTTCATTATATATTTAATTGTTTATTCATCTAGGTCGATTCAAATAAAACAACCGCATTAAAATGGAGGGAAAACAAAAAATAATAATTCTGGGCGCCTAGGCGCTGCTACAATGGCCCCTAGGCGCCCATAATCTTTTTTTCCTTCTGGGGTTTTGACCTACAAAAGCCATATATACACAATTGTGTATTTAATTGTCTCAATTTAATAAATTTTGGAATGTTTCTTATTTCACAATGATACCATTACACGGGTCTAATTGTCATTCAGGGGAATCCGACTTATACAAAATTGACGAGTATGCCTGTTGCTCCACATTTGCCGCACCTACGCGGTCGAGGAAACTCTCCAGTAGAGGGTATTCTAGAAGTTCGTGGATGCCCCGGGCCACGCGGTTCAACTATCGGTAGCGACAAACTGTTAAGTTGGAGAATATAGTCAGGAACTTCCNTTCTTATTTCACAATGATACCATTACACGGGTCTAATTGTCATTCAGGGGAATCCGACTTATACAAAATTGACGAGTATGCCTGTTGCTCCACATTTGCCGCACCTACGCGGTCGAGGAAACTCTCCGATAGATGGTATTCTAGACATACATCTATTTCTAGACATACATGGACGTCCACACCACGCGGTTCAACTTGTAGTAGCAGCAAACTATTACGTGGGAGAATATGGTCGAGAACTTTCCACTCAGCTTCACTAGGCAGAGGAAATATAGTCTCAGCGTACGCTGATCTCCAATAATCAGCTGTGTAATAAGGAGATTATAATGTCATCGCTGCAAAGCTTTTATACATAGCCACTGCGACTGCATGCTCACATTGAAAATTCTCCAACTGAAATCAACGACAAGTGCATGTGTTATCTATTAAGTGTACCATGTATGCCATATTATGTGAACATTTCATTGAGAAGCGCAACTAATCCAGTGGTTCCATATTCAACTTTCTCACAAGGTCTGCAGCCTTGAAGAGTTTATACTCTTGAGTAGGGGCTAGCACGCTAGTACAACTTTGTGCTTCCGTACATCGGTCGTGAAACCACTACTGCAACTTGTTACGAATGTTCTCAAGCATTGCGAGGATTGGTAACTCTCGATCCTTCTTGAATAATGCATTGAGAGACTCCACATTGTTTGACGTTATCANCATTTCATTGAGAAGCGCAACTAATCCAGTGGTTCCATATTCAACTTTCTCACAAGGTCTGCAGCCTTGAAGAGTTTATACTCTTGAGTAGGGGCTAGCACGCTAGTACAACTTTGTGCTTCCGTACATCGGTCGTGAAACCACTACTGCAACTTGTTACGAATGTTCTCAATCATTGCGAGAATTGGTAACTCTTGATCCTTCTTGAATAATACATTGAGAGACTCCGCATTTGACGTCTTCATGTTGTATCGACAACCTGGAAAATGTAATCGCGCCCATTGTTCAATCCCAATATTTGTCAGATACTCCCATGCCGGTAATGATTTGCTTCCTATTTCTATCATGAACTTATTACACTCTTCAACACTATAAGTTTCGACCGCTCTCATGAACAATGAAACGATGCCTGTACCTCGAAATTTAGTCTTAAGGTTGCCTTGTATATGGTACATGCAATATCCATGATGTGCCTCGGGAAATACTTCGACGATACCATTTATTATAGACTGTTCCCGATCAGTTACGAAGGCAAGGTCCTCGACTTTCCCGATTACATCCCTCAACTTTGTGAAGAACCAACGCAACGATATATTATTCTAGCTATCGACTATGCCAATGCAAGAGCATAAATTTGGATGTTGCTATCTTGACATGTAGCAATAATTAACTTGCCTTCGTTTCTAGCTTTCAGAGTTGTACATCGGCTAGAATTAGGGGTCGCATTGCATTTTGAAATTCCCGAATGTATTGTCCAAGAGCCGTGAAGAGAAACTTAAAGCAATTATCGCCCTCCGTCTGAATAAAAAATTTTGAGCCAGGATTAGTTCTTCCCATGTTATGGCAATACCTGGCCAATTTAGCATAGCTCTCCTCAACCGAGCCCATTAAATCTTCCAACGCACATTTTTTGGCCTTCCAGGCTTTCGGTAGCTCATGACCACTCTTTAATCTCGACAGACATTGTTAATGATGTTCGAAGGTCTGTAGATTGTTTGTGAGTCATGATACTTGTGCGTTATCTGACGACCAATAAACCATGCTCGAGCTTACCTGTGATTATTTCGACGAACTCCCATTTCGTAAGTATGTTCTCGTGTATACTTGGGAACTACAAAGAACTCGCAAACATCAACGACAACGGTCGTTGACACAGACAATCGTCAACAATGACTTGTTTGATTTCTTAACTCAGAACTCAAAATTGTATTTCAGTGCAATTCGATACGCAACTTCCTGCAACTATTTCTTTGTTTCAAAAGTTGATCAACGTACAAATCCTCATCATCGAAAACCACACGCAAAGAATTAGATGACGGTCCACTCGTTCCAACCCATGTGCTCCCACCCCACTCATATTGAGCACCGAGTTCGTATGTGTCGTTACCATTGAACATTAATCGCTTCAACTTATGGGTAATGAGTACATGTTGCCCGAATATATGGCCGAGTGGATCGTAGGGATGTGGTCGAGTGTCAGAGAAAAGTCATGGAAGGGTTGTACGCATATTTACATTCCAGTGGTCGGGAATCATTACTGCATTGCCGTGGAGATTGTCTTCGCTGATTCCACTATATATATGTGTACGACTCCGACCATTTCTGTCTGACATAAGGCCAATTCGAACATAATTTGGAGACGGTGGCTGTGATCGTTCACTTGATGGCTGCCCGAGCCTGTGTGATTGTGAAGGACAGACTAACAATCGTGCAGGACACGAGACGACGAGACAATCAAGATCGTAAATATTTATAATTTTTTTAACTTGGAAACATAATTTTTAGCTATACGGTAGCGAACTAATACGTTATTATTCAATTGCAGTGGCGATTGGCATGTTTGCAATAAAATACGTTGCATTTTTTATCATTTGAGGACTTTCTCTAGCGTGAATTTGTATGACTTCGAATGTGATCCGTAAATACTATATATTCAACTATTTATTTATTTATGAAATAATTGTAAATATTGCTCATGTAAACATTGTATATTTAATTGTTTATTTATTTGTCAAATAATTGTAAATATTGTAAAACTCATGTAAGCATTGTGACTGTATAGTCGTGCCTAATTAGACTCGATCTTTCAATTTGATTTAATTACTTCTCTCGAGCGTAATTAATTTTGATTGATTGGTTTAACCTACATCTCTATGTCGATTCAAATCAAACAACCGCATTAAAATGGAGGGAAAAGAAAAGAAAATGGGCAGCGAGTGGGCGCCTAGGCACTGCTACAGTGGTGCCTAGGCACTACCTTCTTTTTCAGCAATTTGCAATTCAGGTCCTCCAATATTTGCGCTCTAGGTCTATCAACTATGATTTTGTACAACTACGATGATAATTATGCAACATATAAATTACAATCAATAATGTAGAGATTACACATTCGTTGAATTTTTGTGTAGAACAATATGACTTGTACAAAATCGAAGAGTACGCACTATTGCGCCGCACTTACGAGACTTGGGAAATTCTCCAAGGGATGGTATTCTAGACATACATCTACGTTCAGGAGTACGTGGTTTGACTTCGGGTGGCAACAAATTATTAAGTGGGAGAATATGGTCGAAAACTTTCCACTCGACTTCATTTGGTAGTGGAAATATTATTTCGGCATACGCTGCTCTCCAATAATCAACCATGTAATAATAACTTCATAAGGTGTGTGGTGGAAATCCTCTATGCATAGCCACTACCAAATCATGCGTACATGGAAAACTTTCCATCTGAAACTTTCTACACGTGCATGTATTATCATTCAAGTCTACGATGTATCTGACATTACTTAACATCTCACGGAGGTGCGAAATTGATCCAATGGTTCCACACATACTTTCTCGCCACCTCTAGAGTTTTAAAGAGTTTATCTTCCTGAGCTAGAGTTAAAACAATTGTTTAACTCTTTAATTCCTCACGTCAGACATGAACCTAGTACTGCAGCTTGTTACAAATTTGCTCAATCATTGCGAGAATTGGTAACTCTCGATCCTTCTTGAATAACGTATTGAGTAACTCAGCATTGTTGTATCGTCGTCCTAGAAAATGTGGTCTTGCCCAATGTTCGATCCCCATCTCTGTTAGATAATCACATGCAACATGTGATTTATGTTCTATTTCGAACATGAACTTATCAAACTCTTCAAAATGTAAGCCTCTACGGCTCTCCTAAACAATGCAACGATGCCATTACCCTGATACTTAGTCTTGAGGTTGCCTTATAATAAGTACATACAATAACCATGATGTGCCTCGGGAAGACTACGACGATACCATTTATTATTGACTACCCTCGGTCAGTTACGAAAGCAATGTTCTCGATGTCCCCAACTACTTCCCTCAACTTCGTGAAGAACCAACGTATCGTTAGATCATTCTATCCATCGACTATGCCGAAAGCAAGAGGGTAAATTTGGATGTTGGGATTTTAACAAATTGCAATAATCAACTTGCCTTCGTATCTAGCCTTAAGGGTTGTACCGTCGACTATAATTAGGGGTCGCATCGCATTTCGAAATCCTCGAATACATTGTCCAAGGGTCATGAAGAAATACTTGAAGCGATTCTCTACCTTCGTCTCAATAAAAAATGCCGATCCACTATTAGTTTTCCTCATGTTATAGTAATATATGCCAATTTAGCATAATTCTCCTCAACCGAACCCATAAAGTCCTCCAATGCGCATTCTTTGGCCTTCCATGAATTTTGATAGCTCAGGCCACCTCGTACTCTCGACGGGCGTCGTTAATGATGTCCGAATGTTTGTAGATCGTTCGTGGGTCTTGAAATTTGTCCATTATTTGTCGACCAATGAACCATGCTCGAACTTTCCTGTAATCATTTCGACGAATACCCACTTCGTAAGTATGTTCCCGTGCATACTTACAAATTATAAAGAACTCATTCGTGTCCATTTTCATTGCTCGCAAACGTCAATGACAACTTTTGTCAATACAAATAATTGTGTACGTCACTTGTTTTAATTCTTCACTTTAAACTCAAAATTGTGTCAAAGCAATCCGGTGAACAGCTTCTTGCAAAATTTCTTCACTTGTTTGTCTCTGATAGCCGCCTGCGTTGCAGGCAACTGTCAGCTCACGGCTATAATTTGTTACAGGTAGCTGTTTTTTTTTCATTTTTTAAATATTTTTTTAAGATTCGGCTAACGGGCTGTTGACGATCGGCTCGATCCCGCCAGCCACGAGCCGGCCCAGCTCGAGATGTTTTCGGGTCGAGCCCGAGCCGTCGAGATATTTTGCCATCCCTAGTCGTACTGAGAGGGATCGACATTGATCTTGTTCTGTATATCATGGTACATTTCTGCATAAGATGTATTCGATGTCATCACAATTGCAATAACACCATTTTTTTCACTTGTCCATTTCTAGACCCATCGACCATTTTCATTCATTTTAAATTTACCAAAATAACATATCGGGACTATAGTCGATCTCATAAATGCATTAGGAAACATAATTTGTTAAAAAATTATAATTAGGGGTAAAAAAAACTGGCTAATCCGACTGTTTTCTAGTCGTCTGGGCCATCCGGTCTGGTGGACAACTGGTAAACAGTCGGCTGGTTGTTTCCAATCGGCCTAAACAACCTGCTCAGACGGCTAGGCCGACTGTTTTCAGTCGATCATTTTCAGTCTTGGTTGGCTGTTCTTCGTTCTCATCTGCCTGGGTTGGCAATTTTACAAACGATCGTAAAGTTGTCTGAAATAATATGTACAATTTCTCGTTTTTGTTAAAAAAATTATAGATCCGTTAAGATCTTAAATTTTTTAATTGCATATGTCAAAATAAGATTTACATATTAAAACAATGTACTAATTTAACGAAAGCGAAACTAAAAATAGGTAAATATACTTACTGATTCCCAGTGATGGCTATAAGCAATATTTCTTGTTGAACGTTTGATAAATTTATGAGATTTCAAGTTTGAAGCAGATGAAAATAAAACAGTTTTTATCTGGGATGGAGTAAACAGATAAATAAAGTGATTTGATTTTGAAATTTTAAGTGGGAATTGTTTGGAATTCTTTGTAACTTAAAAATGAAATTATTGTCTTTTAAACAATACCATATTTTTATAATTGTATAATATAAATAAGAGTAATTTTGTCTTTGATACATTAAAAGGCCATTGTGGTGAATGGTTAAAAATTTTGGTCAATGTAGAAAATGGCCATGTTGACGTGGCCATTTTGAAAAGTACCCCAAAATTAAATGAGTTTTTGTTATATGTATGGAATGGAACCAAAAGTTTCTTTATTTAGACCTCAAAATCTATAGTTGATTTTAGGTATATTTAGATGACTATTGTATCCTTTGATGTTTGGACTTGGCATTCCAGTCGATATACCCATGTCAACACGACGCGACACGGGTACGGGTATGAAATACGAATCGGATTCTTCATTTTTCAAGCCGACACGACTGAGCGCAGCGGCACCACCGTGAAGAAATCGGGGAAAAAGCACAAACTTACCAAATGTGAAACTTAATATATTAAAGGACAGAAGCTTAATCTGTTCAAGGGGTGAAACTTAATTTGTTGAAGAAGAATGGAAGGTTTGTGGGCGGTTGATGAGTGTGGACAGAAGAAGAATTGAAGAAGCCCTAATTTGTTGAAGAATACGTGAAAAACTGTTTTTGGTTGTATTGGAAATGAAAGAAATTTAATTGGCTCAATTTTTTAACACCACAATTATCATTTTACCCCCCAATTCAAAAACAAAAATACTTTTAAAACACTTTAATTTACCATTTTACCATTTTCGGCGAGATTACAGTCGGTTAGGCAGACTGTTACAGTTAGTAAAGTCCAACTTTTTTTCTTAAATTGTTTTTCTTAATTTTCTTTTCAATTTAAAATTATTTTTATTTTTTTCCTTTTTATGATAAAATTTAATTTTTTTCAATTTTAATTAAATAATATTCATATTCTTTATTCAATTTTAAGAGAGGTACAATACTCTGGGCAAATTATTGATGCATTACTATGTCGGCTATTTAGATTAGTCAATGGTGATGCCCTTCACTTTTACCTCGGGGGCAAGGTTGCTAAATTTTCTCTATGTTTGAATTTACCCTCGTTACTGAACTGAGGATAACGGGTAATGAAGCAATTATTGACGGTACTCAGAGAAGTAATAGGCTGCACGAGACGTATTTTTAGGGACAGGGGATGGTGCTTCTACTGTAATTGATCGGCGCAATTAGGGGGGCTAATACCCTAGATAGTCACTAAACTTTCCCAAAAGTTCCCAGGAGGTCATCGAAATTCAAAAGTTCCCTAATTAGTCATTGAACTTTGCAAAAAGATTCTGAAAGGTCACTGAACTTCAAAACTTCCCTAAATAGTCATTGAACTTTGCCAAAACTTCCCTAGATAGTCACTCAACATTGCAAAAAATTTCTAAGAGATCACTGAACTATTTATGTATGGCGTCCAAATTTGCAAAGTTCGGTGACCTCTTGGGAATTTTTGGCAAAGTTTAGTGACTATTTAGGGAAGTTTTGAAGTCCGTGACCTCCTATAAACTTTTTGCAAAGTTCAGTGACTAATTAGGGAACTTTTGAAGTTCAGTCACCTCTTGGGAACTNTAGGACCCCATACATCAATGATTCAGTGCCTATTTAGGGAAGTTTCCACAAAGTTTAGTGACTATTTAGGGAAGTTTTGAAGTCCGTGACCTCCTATAAACTTTTTGCAAAGTTCAGTGACTAATTAGGGAACTTTTGAAGTTCAGTCACCTCTTGGGAACTTTTGAGAAAGTTTAGTGACTATATATGGTATTAACTCCAATTAGGGAGTGTGACCAGATGTTGGACAGATTGAAGTTAGGACTGGTCTACATCCTTGAGAGCATGGTGATGTGTCATCACAAGAACACTGTGATCGACCTTTTCCATTTGAAAGTTGTTGACAACATAGATACCTTCAACAACTATTCATGGGCCAGAGATGTTTTGAGGACACTGTATACGTCTTTACCAGATCACACTGGACACCCAAGGGGTCCACTCGTAAGTACGATATTTATGGATTGACCCGATAGTGCAGGTAAATGTTTTACATAATCAACGTTAAAATATTTTTATACTAAATTTATATATAATAATTATATGTGTTGCAGATCTGGGTATATAAGACGATTCCACTCTTGGGTATCCAATTTGCTAGGCGAGTGAAGACACGCTGCTCTCGGATGCATCACTTGCGAACTACAAATAATCCATTCGTGTCAATCTTCGTCGCTCGCAAATGCCAACGTCAACTGTCGTCGACACGGACAATAGTCAACAATGACTTGTTTGATTTCTTCACTTTGAACTCAAAGTTGTATTTCAATGCAATTTGGTGCACACTTTCCTGTAAATCTTTCTTTTTTTCAAACAGTTGTTCGATATACAAATCCTCATTATCGAGAACTACATGCAAAAAATTAGATGACGGTCCACTTGATGCAACCCCTACTATCTCGCTGCACTCATGTCTCTGATGGAATAAAGCTATCAAATCTACATTTGTAAATTCATTTTCATTCTCATTATCATGAACTACCTACAAAATTTTGTGTGCATCAACGAGATCATGAGGAGGAACAACTGTCTCGCGAATAATCACATCATTCTCACGAGCTATCTCCCCTCCATCCGAATCTTTGTGTTTACTTTCAACAACATTCTTCCTCACTAAAGTCAGGTAAAGAGGATGTGCATTTTGTTCAATTGAAATAGATAATTCACTTTAGCATTAAAACCAAACTTCATATGTGGCATCAGAATGGATGAATGATAGTTGAATTGAAATTTCAGTCCATATTGTATTGAGAATGATCGACTTTCAGCTTGTTTTGTAAATTATAGTACATTTTCGCATATGATGTGCTCGTTGTTATGAAAATTGAAATACCACCACATATATCATTCATTCAATCTATCTTTTTCATCTAATTTGAAATCATCAAAGTTACAAACTGGAATTAAAACCATATCTACATGACGAAACCGAATTTTTAATTATAAGAAAAAATAGTCCAAAAAATGGCACAACCACTGGACAACAGAATTTTTAAAAAAAAGCTTTAACAGTCGGGTAACAACCGGTTGTTAAGACTGGTCGGAATCATCGTAATGAATATACATGCAGATGAATTTTTTCTTGTTTATGCTTAAAAAATTATATATCTGTTAAAAAATTTATTTACATGTTAATTTATATCGAAATAAGATTTACCGATTAAAAACGTATACTAATTTAACGAAAATGAAATTAAGCATACGTAAATGTCATTACGGTAAAAAAAAAAAATCTTGTTAAGTTTTTGATCAATTTCTGAGATTTTGAGGTTGAAGTTGATAAAAAATGAGAGTTTTTATATGTGTTGGAATAAACAATTAAAAAAAGTTAGTCAGTTTTGAAATTTTAAGCGAGAAATGTTTGTGTTTTACTTGTTAACTGAAATGGTAGTTTTTTTCTTTTAAATAAAACTATATTTTGAAATTGTATTGTTTACTTAAGGACATCTTTGTCTTTTACCATTCAAAAAACCATTGTAAAAGTATGCAATTATTGGAAATTTAAAGTGAAAATTAGGGGATTTGACCGTGCCAATTTTAAAAGTACCACATTATATTGAGACACATTACCAATTTACACTTAATTGATTAAAAATTATTATTTTCACGGCTAACGAAGCATGCTACATGTACATTGATGTTTGAAAAATAATTCTTGTATATAACTATTTACATAATGTTTTACATAACGATGATGTGTCAAAAATAAGTGAGAAAGTTATTTGATTGATGAGATTTTGATCTAATTAAATATCGCTATATCATATGTTGGTAAACTATTATGCACGTTGTTATGTATATATAGAACAATAGCTGTTGTTTACATTAACTTTGACGGATTTTGCTATTTGTACATAAAAAAAATGTCTATAATAGATTATATAATATGATGTGGAGGGAAAATATTGGATAAAAAAATAATTTTGTGTTAAACTTGTAAATGATAGAGTGTCGTGTGAATTATATAATCAATTATGTAAATTTTGATATATGTGTAGCAAGATTCAACTTTGACGTCCTTCCAATTTATACTCGTAATAGCCTTTAATTTTCCCAACACCATTTCACATCACTTATCAGATTTTGCAGAAAAACAAATGTCATCATTAATGTAAACAACAATGTACATCTAAAATAATTTAATGTTAACAGTTCACAAATTGGTACATCCCTCCTATCTAATCTACTTCTCAGTTCAAAAATAAAATAAAATAAATAAAAAAATAAATAAATTTTAAAATATTGGAACAATTTGTGATCAAAATATTCAAACATAATAGTGGAAAAAATGAAAAAATAAAATAAATAAATTTATTGATAGTCAGGGACTACAATAATCATTAGAGACATTAGCTTATTATTTGAGATATCGGAATTACATGAAACTAATGACTCCAATGACAAGTCGACGGAATGACTATCGAGTCGCTGACTATGAAAAACATTATTAAAAAGAATTATGTAACCATCATAATTTTAATGTAGGGTAATTATATTACCACCCCGAAATTTACTTACTACATCACATTATAATTACACCACAATTAAAATACATTTTTTATTTTACCATTATACTTTTAATCTAATATAAACTAAAAATAAATCATTGTGGTATGCTCATCATCTTTAAAACACACAGAAATCCACAATTACAGGCACGCCCTTACCTAATTCACCTATGCTACTTTCTGCTGCAGATTTCAATCTTCTCACATAATTTGATAACCAAAAAATGGCTTCCCGTTTCTAATTTAATTCACAATTTTGCCAGCAGATTTCAATTTACAATTTCTCTAATTTATTTCATATGTCTGCTACTTTGTACAAGAGAGGATGTGCGGTGACTACATAGGGTGCTGCGTCCAACAGCGTGAGAGGACGAGGGGTGGCTCCTAATATGATGTTAAAGAAGGGAATTGATGAATCAACAAAGATCTCATGGGTACCCGACCCTGTGACCGGATATTACCAGCCGAATAATGAAGCCAAGGAGATTGACGCCGCTGAGTTGTGTGCGCAGCTCTTGAAGAACACAACCAGTAGCCACTAAATCAAAGAATTATAACAACCTGATTTTGGCTCCATTTTTTCTAACAATTAAATGGAATCCTTTGTTTTTCTCCAATAATTGATCTACTATTTTAGTAAATAGGATATATGAAATGTTGTACCTCCTCTACCATTCATATGCTTTGATAATTTTAAGATTAGTTTTTCTGACTATGTTGCAGATTTCGTTAAAGCCTATTAATGTTTGAAGAGAAATATGCAGATTTCAGCATCTTTGTTTTACAAGAATGGCTCTTTCTCAAATGACTTTTTAAATTTATGATTGCCGTGTAGCAATAAATTTTTTTATATGATAATTATATTTAAACCATGTTCATTTAATTTTATAGAAAGTTATTTAAGTAAGAAATATAGTGGTGTAATTAGTTACTTTTGTGTCGGTAATATAATTAACCTTTTAATTTATCCAAATATATTCGAAAGCAGAAATTTAAAAACTTCTAAACGAGATTCTCTAATCCTTCAACAATGGCTATCCCAAAACCTCCATTAGCTACTTTTTCTTTACTTGTAGTACTGCTGATTTTACTTTCATTGGTCCAATCAAGTAGTGACACAAACTAAGTGTACTTGCCGTGCAGCGACACCACGGTGCAGAGGTCGGATGGGTTCACATTCGGGATTGCATTCGCAGCGAGAACTGCTTTCTACTTCAATAGCACCGTTGAGCTGTCCCCGTGCGACCGCCGCCTCTCCCTCTCCACCGCCAACTCCCAGGTTGCCGTCTTTCGCCCCAAAGTGGATGAGTTCTCCCTCCTCACTGTCAACACCTTTCTTAGGATTTGGGTGTGACCCGAATTCCTTGTTTGAAGTATTGAAAAATTCTTTTTAAAGTGCACGTCAAAGAGAATTCAAGTTTTGAATGTTATTGGAGTCCTATGTCAAGTTGAAATTTTATTTTGGAAACTCATTGGGAGTTGGAAATTGATATTGGACTTGAACTAGAATTTGGATGGAGAAAACAATTTGGAAAAAAAAAATTCGACAGAACATCCTGCGCCGCAGCACTGGGCATGCACGTCGCAGCGCCCGCCGATCTGTTCCGATTTGCATGTGTTTTCTCTCCTAATTTGTTTTGGACTCAATTTTTAGGCATCCTACTTCATCAAAACTCTATCAAGAGGGTTTGGACGTCACCTACATGTTCTCTATAAATATTAGGTTGTTCTATACAATTTATAAAATGTGAAAAAAGGATTACTAGAATTATAGGATCTATTGTAATTCTCTTTTCTCCATTATTCTTGAGTCAATAAAATCTCTTAATTCCTCTACCATATTTCTTGTCTTTATTATTCTTTTACTTGATCTAATACTTCATTATCTGTCATATAACTTCAACAATTTATTCTAGTGGTTGGTTATTCTTGAGTCAATAAAATCTCTTAATTCCTCTGCCATATTTCTTGTCTTTATTATTCTTTTACTTGATCAAATACTTTATTATTGTGCCATATAACTTCAACATCTCAATCTGGTGGTTGATCTCATAACAATTGGTATCAGAACTATTCTGGTATCTTGTTTGTTTCACAACAACCTCTAACTTCCAACTGGTACTGCGTCCAGAGCTCGATGTAGTTGGATTTTTATTAATTCATATTTTTCTATTAAATTTGTTGATATGGATTTAGTTTTTATGCTTCTGGATTTCTACAGTTTTGGGTTTTGCTTCTCTATGCGTTTTATAGTTTTTAAAAATTTAATTCATTTTGTTTGTACGACGGGGGAATGTAGTGGTAGCAATGGGCCGAGCTCGGC
>CAIGRK010064104.1:0-17951 GCA_903798315.1 Fraxinus greggii
TTTTTGGTGAATATGTGGTTAAAAGGTTATGAGAAATATGAAAAATAATTATTTCTTAGAATGAGTGATTGAAAATGATGTGAAAAGGTAATTTTTAAATAATTATTTTAAACAAGAACTTAATCATTGCTTATTTGATAATATGGTATTGAAATTAAAGTTTGACTTTAATTAAATTTATAAATCAATTTATAAATGAAATGCAGGGGAAAATTTCATAACTAAGAGTTTAATTATGACTCATTTCAAAATTAAGAAATAAAGTTTAAAACTTCAAAAATCATATATTATTAAATTTTAATTGTGAAATAATTAATTAGATATATTAAGATCACAATTCTATAAAATTTGATCACAAAGTAGGTAATTGATTGGTTTTCAATTATTTTTCGATCACAAATAAAACATTTTATATGTTATAAATTATTTTTCAGTCTCAAATAAAAAATTTTATAAGCCACACACTATTTATCGGTTATAAATTAAAAATTTATAGGTTACAAATTATCCATCGGTAATTTTTTTTTTATAGGTCACAATTCATTTATCGATCACAAATCAAAAATTTTATAAGCAACAACTTATTTCAAGATCATCAATTATCAAATTAATTGATCACAAATTATTTCTTAGTCATGATGCCGCCACAAAGGCCCAACTCTGAGCAGCAGCTCGCAAAAATCTGAGCAAAAGGGTAAAATCGAGGCGTTGCCCTGAGCAGCGACTTGCCAAAATATGCGGCAACGTCATGAGTGTTGCATCAGAGGCGTCAGGAGGGCCGTTGGCAATAGAGAGAGATTAAAATGTTCGATTTTGCTAGTGGTACATCACCATGTACATAGGGGTGTGCACTCCCCTCACATGGGGGTGGGACCCACTTGAATTAAAAAATATTTTATACAAGTGGGTCCCACCCCATGTGAGGGGGCTGTACACCCTTATATACATTTTTTGATGAACAAGTAGAATTATTCTAAAATGTTTTATGATTTGAAATTTGGTAGGTGTGTTTTGATGGGTTGTGGGTTTGTAAATTTAACTAATTTTATAATATTTAAAAATTATATTATAATTTGATTTTTGTATAAAAATATTTTAAATTCGATTTTTAAAGTTGAAAGTTAATAAATCTGGTTGGTTGGGTGGAATTTCCCCATGTAAAAATTTCATAGCTAAGAGGTTTAGTTTTACTAATTTCAAATTTAAGAGACAAGGTTTAAAATTTAAAATTTCAGATTTTTTATGGTTTAAAATTTCAAATCTCAGAATTTTTAAAATTTTATTTATAAATTAATTAATTAAACATATATTTTATTAATTAAATATATTAAGGTCACAATTCAATATAATTTGGTCATAAATTCTATATAATTGATCACAAATAATAAATCTTACATGTCACAAATTATTTCAATCACAATTCAAAAAATTTTTAGGTCACAATTTGTTTATTTGTCACAAATAAAAAATTGAAACATCACAAATTATTTTACGGTAACAATTCAAATTTTTTATATGTCACAATGTGTTTACCGGTCACAAATCAGAAATTTTATAAGTCACAAATTATTTTACGGTCACAAATCAAAAATTTTATAGATCAAATTATTTTATGGTCACAATGTAAAAATTTTATAAATTCAAATTTTTAGGTCAGATATTATTTATGAGTCACAATTTATCGGTCATATGTTATTTTTTAGTCACAAAATATCCAAATTAATGGTCAAAATATCAAATAGTTGGTCACAAACACTCTTAGTTCCACTACCTACCCCAATCCACCGGCACCACCACTTCCAACAACTACCATTTTCAACTTCAAAATCACCACCACCACCTCATCACCACCACCAATATCCAACAAATCAAATTCACATCAGCAGCACCACCACTGATACTGCGATGACCACCCCACGACCACAACCACCAAGCACCACTGACATCGACACCACCACCACCAACAATAATCGCAACAAACAAAAATCACCCAAAAAATACCCAAACCTACCATCATTGTCGCCGCCTCGACCACCACCAGCACTGTCACCGCAATCACTAGAAATCTACAATCACAACCACAACCACCGCCATCACCATCTCCATCACAATCGCTGCCACAACTACCATCTTCTCTATCTTCTTTCCACCACACCACAACCACCAAACCCACTAAAAAAAATCCCCAAACCGTTGCTGCCACCACGATCTTCACAAATCACACAGAAGACCAACCACAAGACCTCCCAAATCCACCACACCACAACGGCCTCCACAAGTCCACCAAATCACAACCACGGTGTCACCACCATTATCATCGAACTGCAACAGCCACGAACTGTGCCATAACCATCGCGATCTATACCGCTACAGCCACGATCTGCAGAACCTCCAGTGGCGCTCATAGTCACCGCAATCACCACCAATCCACCGCACCGCCACCACCATCTCCATCACAGCCGCCACCACCAATTAATCGATCACAACAACCATCATATATGAACGTCTCCATCGCCAGAGGCACAGCCACAGCAACCGCCACCGCCAACACAAACACCTAACCCACCACCACCGCTCACTGCTAGAAGAAGAAGCCACAGCGGTGTTCGACAATCCACGTGGCAGCGCCGATCGGAGCTGTGCACGACGGCACTTAGTTCGCCGCCAGATGCAGCTTCCGCCGGTGAAGAGGAAGAGAGAGTTAGGAGAGGAGACGGAGACCGCCACGCCACCGCCACCGCCCACTGCTAGAAGAAGAAGCTACATTGATGAGAGAAGACGGTAGAGAAGAGAGATGGAGGAGAGTGGAGAGTGGGAAGAGAGAGTGATGGAGATGGAGAGGAGACGGAGAGAAAAGATGAGAGAAAAGGAAAATTGAGATGAAATTGATTAGGTTTGAATGAATATTGTATAATTAATATTTAATATTTAAAAATAAAATATCTGAATTTTGAAAAGTCAAACTTTTAATCTGATTTTTGAAATTGAATCATTAAAATTCTGGTTTAGTGTAATTTCCTCTTATTTTCGCCCAATCGCCCATGTACGAATTGGGTTACACCTGTCAACCCAACACCCCATTTATACACGCTTTTTTCTGGTAAAAGCAGTTGCACAAAAGAAACTGAAGACACGCTTTCCTCTTCCTTTAATTCTGTATTTTTTTACCAGATGATATCGAAGACTGTTAAGTAAAGTTTTGAATCAAATTGAAGGAAATTCACGGTGTTTCAAGAGGGAAGCAATGGATCTAAGACCCATTTCATATTAGAATCAATAGTATGTCGACTCAACTCAATTTTATGATTATCATTATGTACTTGTAAATTCTTGTTTTGAGATATTTGTAAAAAGGCTGGATCTTTAAATCGATATTCAAATTGACAGTCAGCTCCTATTAGGGCTTATGTCATTTGGTTTCTGCTAATGATTTGTGTAATTTAACATAGGAGGCTGAACTACTAAAAACTCGCAATGGATTATGGCAATGGCTGTTTCTTGTACAATATGGATTTTCCAATTGTTTTTCTCCTACTGATTGTTGGTACCACCACCTTAATTATATTTCGGGTTATTTACATTATATGGAGCAGCAAACCAGTTTATACTAGATCACCAGGACCCCTCAGCACACTTGTTGTTCTGGGCTCAGGTATAGAAATTCGCCTGTTTCTTTATTGTTCATATTTCGAGTTTGATTCCCGTCTTCGAATAGAAGTTGATTGAACAATTATAATTAGATCCCTTATCTTCCAATATAGAGGCCCCAATTCTAGGCAACTGGAGACAGAATCTGAGAGTTTCTTTTAGTTGTTTTTTACTCCATCATAAATTTTGGTGTTATTTGATCCTAATGTAGGTGGGCATACTGCAGAGATGCTAAATTTGTTAGCAGTGTTGCAGAAAGAAAGGTTTAAGCCAAGATATTATGTTGCTGCTGCAACTGATAATATGAGTCTTCAAAAGGCTCGTGTTCTTGAGGATTCCTTGATGGATGAGGTATATCACGTTCTATATTTCTTAGACTCTGATACTTTGGATCTATAGGAGTCTCCGAGTTGTGAAAATTAAAAGTTATTAGTCAGTAATGGATGTCTGGGCAGAGAATTTATGGAATTTGCATGCCAGTATTAGGTTGCCTAAGTTTGTTCAACAAAAGCTTGATAATGGAAAAAGCAAAAGTAGTTCTATATCAAAAAAGCATTTTTTGTTAAACTGGAAGAAGGTATTATAGGCCAGTGGATGGATTATAAGTAAAAGTCGTGATTTCTTCTTCTGGTTTATAGAATTTAAGAAACAGAGATTAATCTATCCTTGAATCCTGAATGATAAACAAACACAGAAATTTTACTCTTTAAGAATTTATGTTACAATTATATGGTTAGATCACAAAGGATCCATCCATGGGGTGAACTCACAGTTTGTTAATCAAGAATGCAAGCAAGTGTTGTTTTAATTACTGTAGTTCTTCCTCTCTAAAATTCTATGATACTAAGCTCTATATAGAAAAACTCTGTGATTCTGGATTGACTCTCACAAGTGAATTACAATGGAAGTAAGTTTTTTACCTTACGGTTAGTAGCCTTTCAAAACCAGTACTTTAAATGCAACGGAAAAGAATGACCCTTTACTGTACATCTTCACACGAGTTTTACGTCGGGATGTCAGAACTAGCATTTTCAGTGCACATCTTGGATTTTGTTAATAAGTTTTGATTGTATCTTATAACTCGTGTATTTGGAGAGTAATATCTGCATCTGAAGGATCTATGGCTGTGATGAGTGTCATGTTGTATCGTACATGGGGATGACAAGCTCATCCATGTATAGAGTTGCATAGATTACTTTTGGCAACTGCACACGTTGTCGTATCCCCCCTTCAGCTTTGAAATGTTTAGTTTGCTTTCAGTTCTGTAGATGCTCGGGAATTAATTGTTGTGTCCTTAATGTTCAAACTGCTGTGAACTAGAGAGGTTATCCATTTCCTTCAAGCAACTGGCAGATTGAGTAAGCAAAGAAAAGAATCGAGAAAATAGAAATGAAGGGAAAAGTTTGCAAGAAAAAACTTGCACGTCGTTTCCTTAAAATAATTGTCAACTTGGCCTGAATTTTACGTATTGTAATAATGGGTTTTTTCTTCATTTAGATAGGCGTTGACAAGGTAGAAACTGCTCATTTCATGCAAATATATAGGAGCAGAGAGGTTGGTCAATCGTACATAACTTCTATTGGAACAACCTTGATTGCTATTGCGCATGCATTGTGGCTAATGGCTAAGATGCGGCCCCAAGTGGTATTGTACTGTCCTTTTTGTTGTTTCAAATTTTGTTTCTTTTCTATATCTGTACTGACTGCTATATTCTTTTCCCAGATTTTGTGCAATGGCCCTGGAACTTGTATACCCATATGTGCAATTTCATTTGTTTTCAAGGTTTGAACGAATTAACTCCAGTGTTCATTTAATTTGTTAGAGGCCATTGCACATTGCAAAAGTTAATTCTCATACCGACTCCCTTAAGGTTGGGAACAGCTCATTATTACTACTCAATTTAAAATGCGTCTTTCAGGTTTTCGGGATTAGGTGGTCATCCATCTTCTATGTTGAGAGCATAGCTAGAGTGAAGAGGCTATCTTTGAGTGGATTGCTTCTTTACAAACTACACATGGCTGATCAGTTATTTGTGCAATGGCCACAACTAAAAACGAAGTACCCTCGAGCCAATTACGTTGGCCGTCTTATGTAGCTGGTTTACTTTATACACCTGCTGCGCCTATTCTTCTGCATCAAAGCATAATATTTAACACATGGAAGGGATTAATTATTTTCCAGAAGTTATCGATGGATATCTAATAAAGATACATAATACTTTGAAACAAGTTTGGATAGTACTTGGAGCAATATCTACCTTTTTGGTAGAATTTATCATAAATTTTCATAGTGCTTCGACCAATCTCCACACCTTTTTAGTTGTTGACCTGATTTATGCCAATTGTACAATATTTTGTTATTTCTCAAAATGTTAATTTTAATTACTGACAGTTACCAATTTCTCCCTGAAAGATCCTTTTTCTTGGATGGGCTTCTTCAGTTCCTAACATGATATGAACTCTTAAGATTCCATCTTAAAACGTCAATTTTGTTAAGAAGAATAACTCAAATCTGTATAAATTGAATCTTGTAAATTATAGTATAATACAACTGAAATGCTGTCAAGAACAAGTGACTCAGGTTCCAGAAAATTAATAAATGACATATTTTCCATACAAAAAAGGCTTTAGCAACTAAAATGTAATTGTTTCTACATTTTCATCTCATCATTGATTCACAACGGTGGGGATTTACGAGGGAGAATGTGCAAAGGGAAGGGGAAATAAAAGAATCAAGCGTGGAAGTCCACAATCTTACAAATGTTGCCCTCCTATTTTTCTCTGTCAAAATCTGGACACATTCTGGGACAGAATTGCAGCAATTGTAAGTGATGTTCCACAAAATTGTTTGAAACATTAGCCACACGAACTAGGTCTGAAAGCAAGACCGTCTCATTGTAAATTGTCCGTGAATATTCCACTATCAAGAAATATTTTTACTGAGTCTTACCACTTGATTTTTCAGACCTGGACAAACCATATTGTGCTTTTCGGAGTTAAAAGCCATGTAGTATAAAGCATTGTCCACAATATGAAAAGGAATTTATGCGAACATAGAATATAACACACGATTAAATCAATGTCGCACTTTTGGTTTCTAAAATCGGTGAAAGTGTGCTGCATGTGCAGTTTAAAGCAAATATGGCATTAAAGAACTTACTGATTAATGAGGAATCTGAAGAAGAATGAAGGAAATGCAATATAAACATGCAGAAATGGCTGCTCCAGCAACAAAATTGTTAAGTAGCTTTAGGTTGTCTCTTGTGGGTATGAAAGCTGACTTCAACGTGTTGGTCAGTTCGAAAATCCG
Source organism: Fraxinus greggii (assembly GCA_903798315.1). NCBI lineage: Eukaryota > Viridiplantae > Streptophyta > Magnoliopsida > Lamiales > Oleaceae > Fraxinus > Fraxinus greggii. The sequence goes on from CAIGRK010064104.1 coordinate 6,958, forward strand.
ATATGATATCTGCAGTGGTAAAAGAAAATAACAGATGAATTGCAGGAAAAAAATTAAATAATTTATTCATTTCAAAGATGAACAGATGATTTACTCACCAAGATGTAAATGGAAGTTGTAAGCATGAAATTAAGCAAAGGATACTCTGGGATGAAAGAGAGTAGCCATTTGGGTTGCCCATTGGGCATATTTGATCTGCACATGAGATGGCTGACATCAATTTAGCTTTAATTGTATTTTCATATTGGTCAGAAAGACATGGACAGTTCAAATAATTGAAATCTTATTGATATCACATTCTCCTTACAATATCATCCATATAAGTTTAAGACACGTCTGAATTTTCAATTCATACACAAATGGAGATGATTGATGAAACACCAGGAAGTGTATTTATATTAAGAGATTGTTTGGGAATGATTTTATAAAAATCATTTTTCCCCAAAATCATGGAACCATAATTGTTCCCTACTTTTTAACCACACATTCTCCAAAATAAAAATTGAAAAGTCTCTCCCAAACAAGCACTAAGCCTACATGTATGTGCAGATGGTTGATATGTGCAAGCATTACAGGTAAAAAAACATGAGCATTTCAAAACTAGTGTAAACCAAAATAAGAAAAAGGGGAAAAAAAAAAAAGATAAATAAGTGCACCCACCTCAGCCAGATATGGAACTGAGAAATATAGGTTTCCAAAGTAACTTTGCCAAGCCACCTGATAGCACAGATCATTTGTACTATTAAAGCAACATGAATATAATATTCAAATGAGCTTTAGCAAAAAAACTAACAATTCGTGCAATTGAATGAGAAATTTAACTAAATTACTTAAATGAAGAAACAAAACAAAAACTTACGCAAAAAGGGTCAAAGAAAAATTCCGGATATGCTGACTGAAATTCCGCAAACATATATAAACGCTGTAGTAGAAGGAAGGCAAATGAGAAAGGAGATATATTAGATAGAAACTTTGGGAAGCATTGTCTTGAAACACTGTTAAGACTTTCTAATATTTTTTTCCTTCCCCAATAAGAAAAGGATGATATCGGAAATGAAGAACTTGGATTAAATTAAATCAAGACTCAATTTCAGTACACACGTTATGGGTATCCATGATGTGTAGGGATGAAACTTGTTGTATGTAACCTTGTCCATCTTGTATATACCTTCATACCACAAATAGCCAACCTAAGAAAGAAAAGCTAGAAATCAATTATGAAACAAATAAGCTATCGTTTTATCATTTCAATACAAGCAGATATCAGTTAACCAACGACCTTAGTCGGTTAACTTACAATCAAGGCAAGTGCAACAATGGATGTTTTGATTGTGCGTCTACGCTTGGTTTCAGAATCCTCCAGTTTCTCCATCCACTTTTCAACCTGCAATGACATAATCCCTCAAATTTTAATGTTCAGTGCATAAGACATAACTGCAGAAGTTCAAAAGTTAGAGATAGTACAGTGGGGTGTAAATAGGCATAGATCATTCCTATGATCCAAATGTAGCGATCAAGCCCAGATCTAAAATGCCATTCATACAGTCGAGGAATATCTGGCTTTGCAGGATCAGTATACCCTGTAGTTGTGAAAACAAATGTGAGGTATTTAAAGATAAAAAATTTATAAAAATACAAGTTGATTCTCTCTCTCTCTCTCTCTCTACATTCTTGAAGTTCCGCTACAACTTCACAGCTCCCCCCAGAAAAGGAAGAGAAGGGTGTACATAAGTGTTTATATAAATTAAGCTATTAAAGTGAGTAATCAAATTTGATTTTGGATGCTTATAGTGACACCTAACCGTTTCCAAGGCTAACTATGGTATAGAAGTACAATCCACCCACAGAGGGCAGAGAAAGCGAAAAGACAAAAGAAGGAGAGTGTTCACTCTAAGTTCTCTAAAAACCGCATTACAGGAAAGGTCCATATAAGATTCGGTATACCAAGTTAAAAGTGACAAATAAATAAAACTTCAGGAATTTAACAAGGATAGATAAGTCACTTACCTAAGAAAAAAGTTAAAGGTCTCCAGACAAGTTCAAAGACACCTGGGATTTCCCATATCAAGATGACCACAGTAAAACACATAAAAAATTTCAAAGCCATCACTGATTTTATCTCGTTATAGTTATGGCCAATACCAAGGGCCCCGTACACCATGAGAGTGAAGAGCGTGTGCATTGGGCAGATATAGTACAGCATGTAGTCATTGTTAAGAACAATAGAGCAGAAGGCCACAAAAAAGTTAAGCCTCCACATCATCTGCAAAGAGGAACAATCCAAAATTAGAACCCCGAGAGAGATTAAACACATGTGAAAGGTATATTCAAATTCTGTCGTTCGAGGGGCAAAGAAAAAACAAAATGATGAAAAATTTAGACTCACCTGTGTAAATCGAGCAAGACTAAAATCCTTTCTGATGTAATAATAGGAGAAGTTTCCAAAACCAGTCATCCAGACATACGCAGCAATAAAAATACGAATTGCATTGTATATCTCAGTTGCAGCAAAGTAATGATACATCAAAAATAGAACCTGACAGGAACATGAAAAGAAAAGCATATAATCTCATAAACTTTGTGGGTAGAGAGAATACACTCAGTAGCCAATATGGGCAGTAAAATATCAACTGCAGACATTCAGTAAACGCAGAAAAAATCCTTAACTTCCCCCCGAAAACGAATGTCATAAAATGTCATGAAATAACTTATGGAGCAAATAAATAAGAGTACACAAATATGCAACAAAGGCATAAATACAGTGTACGCATTTTTTCTGTCTGGGTGGAATGGGGAAGGATGCTATGAAAGAAGCATCAGTATTAAAATATTTCTCCTATCAATAACCTAAGCATTAACCGAATACAGGAACGCTTAATGAAAAAAATCCTTGCCTGCATCCATCCTTTCCACTCTTCTGTCTGATGGCGATTAAGATATAATATGGCTTTTCCAGAAAATGCTGACTTGTCATGGTGTTTCTTGAGAGAAGTCATTGCTGAAGCTATGATAAGAATTATGTATAGGAAAAGGAAAAGATCACGGTTGTAGCTCTGCTCAAGAGGGAGGAAAAAGGTAACAAAATAAATTAATATAATGCATTTGAGAAACTCTATTTTAATAAAAATTAGACATCATCTGTTAGGCATGATATTGAAAAGTAAATCTCACAGAAAAGAAAGAAACGGTTGGGAATAAGGCCTAATAATAATATACTTTTGCAGGCTTTATTCTACAATACTAAAGTACTCTTTCTATCCCAGATCAAAGTCAACTTTCAGGAAACCAACTTGTTATGAATAGTGTATTGATTCTGATGGTAGCTATTTGTACTCCAAATTTACTTTAGAATAAGCCGCTTAAAAAATAAGAAAACGATGGCATGAACATCAATTTTTGGAATAATGAATTAAAATAACAAGGGTTACCATGGCTATTCTGAAGTTGTACTCAAATAATGGGACTTCCAACATAGAAGGCATGGCACTAACAATGGTATGGAAAGAGTATAAGAGGTTGCATCAAAACGTTAGTTGCAGTACAAATTCTTAGCTCTTACCCACAAGCGCATTTCCAGAGTGAGTTACGAGTATACGACAAGAGTACAACTCATTTAGTTATGCTTTTATCACAAAGTCCAGTATTTAGATATATCATTGGCAAAATGATAATCCACAAAATGCTAATGGTCAAAATAGTTATATGCATTGCTATTGCAACATTTAAGTCTTGTATAAAGATATGAAGAAAAGTAGTTCACAGCGAATTATCCAAGGAAAGGTTCATAAATTCTGACTTTAGAAAGAACTAAGAAAGAGAAAGAGCACCTTGGTGGAATCTGCAAAAAAATTTGTACGGTCACATATGTAGAAATAGAACAGAATAACCCCTATTTCGGACCTACACAAAATTGTGATATCAGTTATAAAAAGAATGAAGTAGAATCTTTAAGAAACTACAGTAATAAATATCATAAAACTCACATAGCTCTTAATAGTGCTCGATTTTCAAGTAAAAATGAGTCCTCCATTGTAATAAACCTAGAAGTCAAGAGGAGTATAAAGTAAGAAATATTACAAAAACAGAAGTGAAAAAGAAATCCATAAATATACGCTACAAGTAACAGCGCATCAACCTAATTAAGTTGGTTTTAACGGATGGAGTGGACAACTTCGCAGATGCAGATTTTGCAAGACCTCCTTCTAACAACACTGCCCTATCATCTTCCTTGATTGTTTCATTATCCAGTTCAGACAGATTATCATCTGAATGACTGCAGCACAGAAATGTAAAGCATAGAGTAAGGGGATATATAATTCATAATCTCGTTAATTTCACATAACGTCGAGTACTTTTGGGACATAAAGAAAGAGACGTCGAGTACTTTTGGGACATAAAGAAAGAGGTAAAGAGGCCATGGGAGAACTGCAGGGCAATGCTCACACTTTAGATGGGGATGGTGACTTCCTACATTCCAACCACTCAGAGTACATCCATGCAACAATGACTGGAACGATTCCAAGCAGAAATGACACCTGGGGCATGAGAAGAAAAGGTTTCACTATATATATACTGCAAGTACTTTAAGAAAGTAGTAATAACATGTAAGCAGGGTACAAAAAGATCAAAAGAAAATAAACTAAACAAGTAAGCAGACACTGTAGAAAATGACGAAGTAAATATATTGCTAGAGGACTTAACGGATCTTGAAAAAGACATTTTATCACAAAGGACTATTGAAAGTGAAGGCTGAACTCAGTTAACCTTTTCCATTTTCTTTCCTGTTTGGAATTAAAATTTCCAACCAACATAGAAACATTAAGACATCTGCTATTAAAGCAAAAGAACTGAGACCATGGTCAGGGTGATCCACAGCTGACAGCTCTTTTTGGCATAAAGACAAGTGCTCATGTTAGATGATTTAATAGATTTCGTATTTATTTACATTCCACTGGAGAAGCCGACTTTAGAGATAAAATCTGATGGTTAAGTCCTATTGTATAACTACCTGCCAAAACCTCATTTACTTCTTGTATAACTAAATTTGGGAGATAAATATCTCAAAGTGGATTTTACGATGTTGTCCTAAATCAGATGGATGTTTACAGCCTTAAATTATGCTTATTCTGTCAACATTTGAATAAATTCTCAACTTAAATATGGTATCCTTCTCCGGGAATTAAAAACTCATCCAATTAGAATATTCTCCAGAAATGTGATCAAAGAAAAGCAACTTCCCAGGTCATTGCTGTAGCTTGTAGGTTCTAATCATTAATTACTTTTAGGTGATATACAGCATAGATTCTTTAATTGAAAATTACATTTAAATTTAGTTTCTTATATTTTAAACCCATTTTCAAGTTGGAACATATTAAGAACAGGCTGAATACTAAAAACCAGAATATGAATTATACAAGATTGGTTGCAGTACTAATCCCTCTAGAGTACTAGTTATGTCTTCACCCAGCCAAGTTTCTTGCTTTTTAGCCGTTCTATTTGAGGCAATGATGTGATAACCTCGAGGTCAAATTTCATCCTCTAAGGAAAGAATATGCACCAGTACAAGTGTAAAAACAGCTTATAAATAGAACGTACCAACAAAGAGTAAGCAATCAAGTACAGTTCAACCAAAATAATCACAACTATCGCTAACTCAATTCAATAATAAGCTAATCACAATCAACACTGATCAACGATAAAATCAACTGTCACTACTTCCGTTTCAATTATCACATGATATACACCCAATATACATCTCATTCCAATTTGAATAAAGACTAATCAGACGCAAGCCGAAAACAAAATGAATTCCAGAATCCAACTCCAAAGATCTATATGAAAATTGTATTCAAATGATCAATTAAACAGAAAATCAGTAACCCAACAACTTCACTTTCATCCGCATTGCAACAAAAAATGGGTAAATGAATAAATAAAACAAAAAATAAACACTTAAATGGAAAATATTAGCAGAAACCGAACCTGTCCAGGGGTCACAGGTCCGGGAGCCACCGTCATAACCTCAAATCCAATAAATCAACGATCCAAAAAATGTGAATCTAAATAATTCTCATCGATCAACTGAATGAGCACCTATGCAATGCATGTACACACGTATATAGAATGGAAATGGAGGGAAATAGGGACAGGATGGGAAGATATAAGAAAGAATGAGCCCAATAATGGAATAGGAAATATGAGATCTGAAGCAAGAATGCGACGTCGTCGTTTGCTTCAAGATAATACGCAATTCGGTGGAGATGTCTATTTTCTCAGACCAACCGTCAATGGTGGTTGCAGTTTGGTTTGTGGTGCTTTTCTAGTTGCTATTTTCCTTTCAGTATTTTTAAAAATGTTTTATTTTTTATTATAAATGGCAATTTTTTTTGGTCTAACGAACAATTGAAACTTTATCTTTGTGCAACATTTATTTTCTACCCTGGTAACGGGTAAAAATGGAAAATTTGTTAATTTGGTGAAGGACGAACAAGAATTTATCAATCGATTCTTAGTATGTGTCGACGACGATTGCACTAAGAGAATTAGAATTTTACCCTTAACAAGTTGACTCGTTTGAGAATATTAACATTGAATTAAACAAGATTACTCGTTTGAAATATACAAACATTAAATTGCTCGTTAGTAAATAAATAATTTGCAATATTACTCATTGGAGTTGTGAGGATCATATAATTGCAATAGAGCATGGGGAAACATAGACGAATGATTGGAATGTCTAATATTTATTCCACCCAAAGAATTAATTGGATTATTTCGAACGGAATGAATGGGGCGCGTTTTGAAAGAAACGGTCTGTTATCAAACGGTCTTATTTGAAAAAATAAGAACATCTCTCAATACTCGAAGTTTCTTTATTAGAAATATGACATTAAGTCTCTGTTTGACATCCTTAAAACTTTAAAAGCATAGTTTTGACTATCATTTTTTGAGTTTATGTGTGTAATATTTTATTGTGTGAATGTGTGATTGAAAATGAGCATAAGAAATAAATTAAAATAAAATAAAAGATGTCAAACAAGAAGTAAATTATATGGTGTGCGATAGTCAACTTATAGCATGTCAAGTAAATTGAAAGACTTTCAGATTAGTTAATATCTAATAAATAGAATTCGTATTTAAAATTGGTCCTCGATGCATTCTTTGAATTCTTATCTAGGTCTTTTTATTTTCTTTGTCATATCATCTTAACAAAGTCTTATGACTTGTATTGATTAGGATTTTTTGTTTTTTTTTTAAAGTCTACTTTTGCTTATTTAGCATAATTTTTTTAAGTAATCCATCGGAGTTGTCAAAAAATAAAAAATAAATAAATAGAAAATGCATTAAATGTTGCATACTACATCTACCAACATTAATCCTTTGTTTGGTGAAAATTAAAATTAAAATTTTAATCTAAATTGAAATCAATAATTAATTTCAACCATATATTTTATGGAAGTCACGACTTTAAACCACACATTTCATCAAATTTTATCAAAATAAAATAAAAATCCGATTTTACTTCCCATCAAACTAGGAATGGCAAAAAAACTCGTTCAACACGATACCCGTGGGGTCCCGCCTAACCGGGTAAACAAGGACATGGTGATGGTTATTACCCCGAAGTGGGTACGACGCGGGTACGGGAAACATAGTCCCCGGGAAACATAGTCTCTGCTCCGCTATCCACCTCGTTGGAAGTTAATTTCGAATTTAAGTTTTTTATCGAACAAAAATAATAAAGTTATCATCATTTTAAGAGATAACATAAGTTATTTTTAACAAATTAGTAAAATAATAATAATATTTACTAACTAAAGAAATAAAAAAACAAAATAAAAGCAAAAAAGAAAAATAAGAAATAAATGGGTGAACCCGTTCCGTACCGCTTTAATCGGATATAGAGACGTGATAAGATAACAAAAATACTCGACGAAATTGGGGTGGGAATGGACGATCATTTCTATACCCGCCTTGCCATCCCTACTCAAACACGAGCTGAAATGCCACCAATACCCGCATCCTTTGCTCCCCTCAAATATATATACCTAAAACCCTAAACCCTTAACACCACCGGAAGCCTCCTCTTTCACCAAAACCCTCAAGGGCGTCAATCTCACTCACAAATTATGGCACTCGCTAACACAATCCGGAGAACAGCTTCAAAAGTTGGACCTTTTGCCATCCGGGCTTCAACTGGAAATCAAAGGTACCACCACTGCTCGCCCCTCTTCGCTGCTATGAAGACCCGCGGCGATCTCTCTCAAAAGTTATTCCCGAGGTCGTTTCCGGTTTCCATTCATCACTATTACACTAAAAAGCCGAGCTCCGATGAGTCACTCCTCCGAGTCATCGAATCCGAGATTCATTGTGCCCAGGAGGGCGAGGACGATGACGATGACGAGGTTTTATTTCTTTTATTTATTTAACATCTTTATGTAAATAATTTGTCTTTGTTATATGTATAATTTGCAAGAAAACGATGGAAAATAAGGGGATGATGCATCTGGGATTTATCTTGAAATTTTATTTTATCTTTAGTTTTTCAATTGATTCTTGTAATATAGTATGCTTTTATTCAAATAACTCTGCTGCATTCACTTAATTATTAATTGCCTTCAATGGAAACGAAGGGTTAGTGATTTTTTGCTTCAATTAGATTTCCGTAGCTTAACTAAGCACTTTGTAGCATTATTGCAGTAAATTATAAATCATCATCTATTACTCCAGTTGGAAGTTTTCTATTATAATTTGTATATATGCGTGTATTTTCCATTGATCTTGTGAAATGTAGTCAACAGTGAAACTTTCTTTTGATAAAACTCCATCTTGGTTAATTGATTTGTCTTATAGGTTGCGGAGGTGCCCCAGGGCTTCCCTTTTGAAATTGAAGGCCATCCCGGACAACAAACCATAACCCTGACCAGAGAATATCAGGGTGAAACTATCAGTGTCGAAGTTCACATGCCTGACCTTGTAACTGGTGAGGAGAATGATGATGACAATGACAGTGATGATGAAGAAATAGGTGCTCAGTCGAGTACACCTCTTGTAATCAGAGTTTCAAAGAGGAATGGATCCTCTTTAGAGTTTTGCTGTACAGCATACCCTGATGAGATTGCAATCGACAGCTTGTCTGTTATCGATACTAAAAGCTGGGAAGATCAAATAGCCTATGAAGGACCGGATTTCTCGTGAGTATTTAACTATCTTTATCTACCAAAGAAAATATGACTCTATGTCCTGTTTATGTTATTTTGAATGCTCTGTTTTTCTCTTCCAAATAATATGCAAATGGTGCTTCTTCTCTCTCTCTCTCTCTCTCTCTCTCTCTCTCTCTCTCAGGGACTTGGATGAAAATCTGCAGAAGGCTCTTCACAAGTATCTAGAGATAAGAGGAATCAAGCCCAGCACAACCAATTTCTTGTATGGGTACATGATTGGCAAAGACAGCAAAGAATACGTTACTTGGCTAAAGAACCTCAAGAAGTTCGTAGAAGCATAAACAGCAAATATTTATATAATTTTGGTGTTTTCATGAACTAGTTTAATATTTTTTTATCTACTATTTATATGATTTCTGCACTTTAGAGAACTTCATGTCTTACATTGATTTGCATGAAAGAGGTGGCAATGCTCTCGTGTTCTTTAATACCCAAGTAGAATGGATGATACAAAATGTTGTTGTTATTAGCTAAAGGGCATTTAGTTGCATTTTGATGTGCGGATTCATTTTCGTGTTTGGATGGTCGGTTTTTGAAAGTGTCCAGTTCCAAGTTCATTACCAGTTCTCTATTTGAAAAATTATGGTTGGAGTTTCTTGCCTACGCAGAAGAGCAGGTAGTTGGTCAACATTCTTTGAAGTAAGAAAGATTTATGACAATTTTGTTGCAATTGGATTTTCTGTATGTCTTGTAACTTCGCCCATTGATGATTGGAAATTGATATTCAAAAGAAACAATTACTCGATTTCAGTATTGATTTTGGAATATGTTTATATTTAGGAATATGAAATTTTTACTTGCATAATTGTCACGAATTGAATTATAGCTAAATTACTTCTAAGATGCATCGACCGGTTTAGACTAATTTAACAGATGAATACCCTGATCATTGCCAAACCCGATCAAAGCCCTTAACAGGCACATGACAGGCCGAGACTGTTGCTTTTGTTGGGCTATTTCTATCTTCTGAGATCTATCTAGTGATTTTAAGTAGTTCAACTCGGTAGGGTATCAATGGTTTAACGTGGACTCTTTATTGGAACGCCTAGACTCACACTTTCTTCTTTAGTTTCAAGGCCTAATAATGGAGAATTTCACCACACCACCGCCCTTCAAGATGCAGACCACTGCCGACTGTATCACTACCACTTCACATTGGCACCTGCTGCCTCTTTAAAGAATGCCACATTTATGCAAATAATTCTCTTCCATTTCCTTCCTGCTAGGTCTCTTCCCTTGTTCTTTATATGGAATACAACTTATTGAATGTTTGCTTTGTAAGTTAGGCCCTTTGGAATTGATTTTGGATTCCGACTTCTGATTGTCATTGGATCAGAAATTGCGCTCGGTACAGAGTAATTTTGTCCAGCAAAAGCAATAAATGGCCAACCATCAAGTGAAGCTTCACATCTTAAGTCAACACTTTCAATGAAGGCAATAAACTGAAGCTAATGTAAAGATTGATAATCCGAAAGGAACTTGTAATGGCCATCAAATCTAGATGTTAGCCAAGAGTTCTTATATGTTTGGGACCGAGAGCTAGAATGTCAAAACTGAATGCTAAAAAAGACTTGAGACTTTTTTTTTTGCTCCTGTCAGATACAGTTGGTAATTACACTGCAATTAATCCACCAATACAAATAAAAAATCAGATGTAACAGTGTTACGAACCTACTACTAAATATAGCTTGTGTTTGAGCCTCATTTTTTTTTTGTTAAAAGTAGGTTTTGAATAGTGATTGATGGGAGAATATATGGTGGAAAAGTGAT
>CAIGRK010064190.1:0-10257 GCA_903798315.1 Fraxinus greggii
GGCCCTTGGAGTAAAATGTCGAGCCTCTTTTATCAAATTGAAGCCTGTGATAAGGCTGAACAGTTTAAGGAGATACCCTTGGAGCAAGATGTCGAGCCTCTTTTTATTAAACTAAAGCCTGTGATAAGGCTGAACAATTCGAACGAGGCATTTGGAGCAAAATATCAATCCTCTCTTACTAAACTGAACCTGTGATAAGGTTGAACAGTTCGAGGCAAAGCCCTTGGGCAAAATGTCGAGCGTCTTTGATGATGTTGAAGCACATTAGGTGGTGTGTCTTAATGATTTGAAAGAAACGTTGGTTCCCAATAAAAAAATAGTTGTGGTGCGGTGGTTTCCAAGGCTCGTACTACGTGCACATTTATTGCACAATGATGATGGTGTCTTACAGTTTGCAATGCTTACCTGACTCTAAGGAGTGTATAATTCATGGCTTCTTATGAGCCCTTGATTCGAATTTTGAGTAAGCGTCGTTTGGTTTCGATGTGTTGGATGAAATTGCAGATGTGCAGCCCAGATCATGGTAGGGAAAATCCAACGATGGTGGTTCATTCATCCTATCTATATAAAAGGTCCAAACCTTTCTTTCTCTTTTTTATTCACTTCGTGAAAACTAGAATCTCCAAGTATTGAAAATCCATAAAATCTTTTAGCACCTCCTTCGTCCTTTTTCTTGCAAACAACTCCATTTTCTCCGTCTCTCAGCATTCAAAATTTGTGTAAGTACCCAGTATTTTCCAGTTTTTCATCTTATTCAAGTAAAATGGTTTCCTCTTCGAAAAAGTGTGCACCTGGAGGGTCTTCTGGGGTGTATATGGCACTAATTTGTGCCGAGGTAGATGTGATTTCCATAATCCCAACTGAAAGGATTATGGAGGCCATGTGGGGCCCTCATAGTACCTGGATGATGTAGGAGGGCCCCATAGACTATAGTATTAGGTGTGGGGCTTCTTTGTGGGTGTCTGATATAAAGGAAAGTGAACTTGAGACCTTTAGGGAGAGATATAAGATCCCAGATAACGTTGAGATGTTTGTTCTGACCCTTGAGGAGAGGGCGTATTTCCCATATGAGGAGTGTGTGGCAGTTAGCGAGGCTTTATTGAGTGGGGGATGAAGCTGCATTTACACCCCTTTTTTAGATATAACCTTAGGAATTACAATCTAGCCCCCACCTAGCTAGTGCCCAATGCATGTATCCAGTTAGCAGGGGCCTTCTTTCTTTGGAAGGAGGTCATTCTTGGCGAGGATGTGCCTCCTCATGTTTTTCAAACTCTCTTTCAACCCCGAGCCTCAAGTGGGGGGAGTGATTGCAAGGGGTGGTATTGCATGAACCCCTGTGGTCTGCACTCTCCCTTCATCTGGGAGACTCCAACCTCCATCAAGAAATAGAAATCATCTTAGTTCTGGGTTAGGGGTCGCTGGAAGACAATAGAGGAAGATGCAGTCCAAGAGATAACTGTGATGACCCAGTATCATGAGTCCAGTGAGTATAGCCTTAGCTAAAGTGATTTTTGTTTTTTCATTCTTATTCTTTATTTCTAGTTTTTGATTCATGCTTTGTGCAGCTACAATTGACTGGTTTGAACTCGAGCCATCGGAGTAGGCCATCATCAAGGAAATATACGAGTTGACCCAGAGAAGATGTATTTCATGAACGCACTTGGGAAGCAGAACCTCTTCATGACCCACTAGCTGATGGCTACCAAAGGTAGAGTAGTTAATAACCCTTTACTAATGGTTTACCTATTTGTTTGATAACCATTCATTTTCATAGCCTTACTAATGGTTCTCCTCTTTTTTTGTAGGGTAATACGACTAGAAAGAATACGTCAAACAATAATGGAGATGTTGTTTGCTGAGGTCCAGGGGCCTACGAGGATTTAACATAAGCACTGGACTAATAAGTATTCCTCGTATGTTAAGACTTGTGATGCAGTGGAAATGGTGAAGGCTGGGCTCGTCCTGTAGGTTCGCTCTCATGGCTTCTTTTCAAATGTCGAAATGGAGATGAGGCAGCTATAGGGCCTCAATAAGGAGTGTGTTGAGAACTCTAACAACCTACAAAAAATCACTTCGTCAGCGTTGGACGTGGCCAACAAGGAGAAGGGAAAGCTGAAGGCTCATGTTAAGGAGCTGACTGCTAAGGCTACCAATTTAAAGTAGTAGTTAAGTAGGGAAGGAGATGCAGCTGTGAATGAGTACATAGCCCATTTCCATGAAAAGACTGAGTATAACGGCCTCGGCTTATATTGAAAAAGGATTGTGTACAATGAAGTCCTTGAGAGACTTGTCGAGTTGCATCCCCAACTGGAGTTGGTGGCCCTAAAAGAAGAATTTCTGCCTGCAGAACTATCTACTCTTGCCAACTAAGTTGAAGATTCTATCGATAAGATTGATGCCCCGGAGGAGTCTCAGTAGGATGATACAGTTGCTTAGACTTTAGGCCTTTTACTTTGTAATATTTTTGTCGCAGCCCCCTTTTTTTGTAATGAATTTGATCATATATAGAACTTTTTCCTTCAATCCTTTCATGTTTGATCCTGATGTAGCTTTAGTTTTCAACTATCGTATGGGCTCATCATAATAATTTGAGCACGTAATATGAATTGGTCACACTTAAAACTTGTTGAAGATGTTTGGCCTTGTTATAATTAACCTCAACTAATAATAATGTATGCGCTCGTCACACTAAATTGGATTAACAACTTATGGGCTCGCCATAGTTGACCTTGAATAATAATAATGAATTTGACTATGTATGGAAGAATTCTTCTCTCTTCAGACCCAATGTACCAACGCCATGCTCTTTCGAAGGAAGGAAAACTCCTCTGAGCACGAGATCGGCTCTACTGAATGATTTCCTTTTGACCTTAGCATTATAGTACCTTGCCATTTTTCTCTGATTTGAGGTCAACTCTATTTGTGAGTCGTCTTTCCTTTCTTTAAGGAAATTGAGCTCACAATGCCTTGTTTCATCGTTGGATATTTCGTTGAAATGCAGGCGACGAAGCTAAGGAAGACCTACTTCGACAGGGCTCATGACCTCCGACCCATGTGTCATAGAAAAAGGGATTTCTCTAGTTGCAATTCGACTAGTCCTACGAATTACTAGTGATGGCAATTTTCCCCATCCCACCCGATTCGAGGCAAAAAAACTACCCCGAATGGGTTGGTGGGGTGGGGCGGCGCTTTTCATCTCGGGACGCAGGGTGCCCCACCCCGTACTCACTCTGTGAAGAATAAAAAATATAATTAATTAACTAAAAAATAATTAACTAACTGAAAATCTTTGAAAAAAAGGGGCAAGAAACAGGGCAGGCCCGCTCCCTGCACTTGACCTGTCCCACCCTCACTGTGAATTGCCCACAACACATGGGAGAGCTCGTTCACCTATACCTCTTTGAAGCATCAAGTTTCTTCTTCAAGAGATGCTTGATAGTCTTGTTAACTATCTCAACCTGACCATTTTCCTTGGGGTGGTGAAGGGAGGAAAAATGCTTTTTGATACCTAGTTCATCTCACAAGTCCCTAACTTTCTTGTTGTCAAATCGTTTGGCTTGTCCATTACGAGTGAGTGGGGAATCCCAAACCAGTAGATGATGTTCTTCTAGTTGAACTTGGAAGTGTTAGCCTTAGTTATCTTCGCTAACGGTTTAGCTTTGACCCACTTAGTGAAGTAATCAATGGCGACAATTACATAGTTTGCATTTCATTTCCCTTTTGGCATGGAACCTATCAAGTGGACCCCCACTTCGCAAATGGTCAGTGGCTGGATACATTAAGTTCCTGTGATGATTGCCTCTGAACGGGAGAAAATCGCTAACACTTGTCGCACTTTCTTACAAACTATACCGCTTCTTTTTTCATTGAAGGCCAATAGTATCCTTGCATTAAGATTTTTTGAGCGATTGTTGGCCCCCTTGTGTAGCTACCGCACACTTTTTCATGAATTTCTTGTAGGACATAGTTGACTTCTTTTCCTCTAGTGCATCGTACGAGTGGGGGTGAAAAGCCTCTTTTATAAAGCACTTTGTCCTAGAGTACATAGAGGATAGCTCTCCATCTGAGTTTGTGGGCTTCTTCTTTATTGTCTGGCAATGTCTGATCTTTGAGATAGACAATAATTTGTTGCATCCAATGTGGGGTCCCCCTCAATCCACATTATTTCCTCTCCCTCTAAGGTAGAAGGTTTAGGTAGGTATTCTATTGGTGTAATCTTAAGCAATTCGGAATCTTTGCTGTTGGCCAGTTTTGATGAAGCATCAGCGTGTAGTTCTTAGTTCTTGTATCTGGGTCAGCTCAACTCTCCGTCTGAGTTTGTTGGCTTTTTCTTTATTATTTGGCAATGCCTGATCTTTAAGATAGGCAATAATTGGTTGCATCCATGCGGGGTCCCCTCAATTCACATTCTTTCCTCTCCTTCTAAGGTAGAAGGTTTAGGGATGTATTCTACTAGTATAATCTTTAGCAGTTCGAAATCTTTGCTATTGGCCAGCTTTGATGAAGCATCAGCATGTGGGCTCTCAGCTCTTGGTTTCTGAGTCAGCTCAAATTCTCAAAGTAGGAGAGCAGGCCCATCACCTTTTTCTGGTATGCTGCCTGCCTTTATCCTTGGTTCTGAAGCTGCCATTTACTTGATTTACAACAAACTGTGAGTCACTGCAAATTGCTAAGCTCTTGACCTGCATTTCTTTTACCAATCTGAGACCTGCTAGTAACGACTCGTATTCTATTGTGTTAGTGGAGGTTTTTAGACCAAACCTCACCGCGCTGTAGCCCTCTGGATTCTCTAATAATACACCAGCACTAGAACTCATTTCACTAGAGGATCCATCAACAAAAAGTTTCCTGGCTGGGAGGTTCACTGCTTTATTACCAAATTGATGTCTGTTGCTTCAGTGAGTTCTGCTATGAAGTCTGCCACGACTTGCCCTTTTACTAAGGTCCTAGGCTGATAGAAAATGTTGAATTCACTTAATTCCACAGCCCATTTCATTAGCCTTCCTGAAGCATTCGTCTTTTGGGAACCTGTTTAAGAAGAAGACTTGTTAACACATGCATTCTATGGGCCTGAAAATAGGACCTCAGTTTCCTAAAAGTGATCATAAGGGACAAAGCAAGTTTTTCCATATCAGTGTAACATGATTCAGCCGGTAGAAGGGCCATGCTCACATAGTAAATGGGCAGTTGTGCACCACTTTCTTCCCTTATGAGAACTGAACTCACAGCCTTGCGCCCACGTCCAAAAACAAAACCAGTGCTTCTCCCTCCTTGGACTTTAAGAGGAGGAAGGCTTGCCCCAAATATTTCTTCAGATCTTGAAAAGCCTCTTCATACTCCTCGTTCCACTGAAACCTCTTTCCTCCCTTCAAAATTTTGAAGAAGAGTAGACATCTACCTATTGCCTTAGAGATCAAGTGACTCAACGCTACTAGATGACTCATTAAACTTTGTGTGTCTTTGGACTTAGAGAAGGATTTCATATCTAGCATGGCCTTAATTATTTTGTGTTTACTTCGATGCCTCGCTGGTTAGCCATATAGCTCAAAAATTTTCCCAAAAGCATACTTTAACGGGTTCACTTCATCTGGTACTTCCTTAAAATTTTGAAAGTGGACCCCAAGTGTTCGATATGCTCTGTATCCTTCATGTCATCAACGTATACTTCCATTGTTTTCCATATATGGTCGGTAAACATCCTGTTGACTAGTCGTTGGTAGGTTGCCCTAGAATTTTTTACCAATGGCATGACTTTGCAGCAGTAGGGCCTCTGTCGGTGATGATTAAGGTGTTCTCCTCATCAGCTGACTGCATGGGGATTTGGTTGTATCCTAAGTACGCATCCATGAAGCTCAAGAGCTCATGACTTGTAGTGGAGTGAACTAACTGGTCGATCCTGTGAAGCGGAAAATTACCCTTTGGGCAGCTTGGTTAAGGTTGGAAAAGTCTATGCAAACTTTCCATTTGCCGTTGGGTTTCTTTATTAAGACTGGGTTATGCATCCCTGATGAACCCATTGGATATGAGCTTTAGCACCTCTTATTTCAAGGCTTCATACATTTTCAAGTTCAATGCTCTTTTCTTTTGCCTGTGAGGGGTGAATTTGAGGTCACGTTAAGGTGATGGCAACTACTTTGGGGTCAATGCCCATCATATCTTCGTGTTTCTATGCAAATATCTCTAAATTGTTAAGTAGAAAGCCTTTAAGCCTTGTCTTTTCTGCTAACTTAAGCTCCTTCCTATTTTTCTTTAGGTGCATCAACAATTTCAACATCTACTAGGACCATATTTGCACTCTCAAAGAGCTGAGGTAGCATTCCATCGAACCTTTTTGGTCCCCTCATACCATTACAATTCCTCTTTTAGTGGGAAATTTCATACATAGGAGGTATAAAGAGGTGACGACCCCAAGTTCTTTCAATGGTGGTCGTCCAAACACTCTATGCTAGGCGGATCGGAGATCTACAATGACAAATTTCATAAAATGATGAGCCATAAGTGGGGGTTCCCCCATTTCTACTGCCAGCGTGATCCTCCCACTAGGAACAGTGCTATCACCGGTAACAACACATAAAATGGACAGTCATTGGGGTGAGATCATGATCCACCATCATCTTGTCATATGTGGTTCCAAATAGGATATTAACGGAACTCCCATTTTTCACCAGTATGCGCTTATGCCCATTTCTGGCCACAATGACTCTTACCACCAAAGCGTTGCAATTGGGTAATGAACCCCAATGGTGTCTTCATGTGGAAAAGTTATTGGTGGGACATTTCCAGATCCACGAGCGGCGCTATTGACTAAGTAGCTCGCATGGAAGGATCCTTCGCTTTCCTTGCATAATTTTTCTGAGCGTTTCTTGACACTCCTCCCACATGTGGATCACCAATAATGGTGTCAATCTCCTTGATGAGGATATTATCTACATCGGTTGGTGGTTCTCTTCTAGGCCTTTGTCCACCTCTTGGCCTATTTCTTTCTTCCTCGTGCCTCTGTTGAGGTGATTCATTTCTCCAATATCGCCTTGCCTTATCATGTCTAGGCTCTCTCTTGTACCAAGGCTGAGGCCCATCCCTTTGTACCTGATGGATATTTCTCCTCTTAACACGGGGGCCTGCTGTCTTTTCATGGTACGGCTAGGACAGGTAATCTTCAGTGCAGTGGCTGTTGGTTCGATGGTAGGTACAGTATTGCCTATTTCTAGGCTCTCTATTCCTTTTCCTACCTCTTTCTCTGGATTGATTTGATTGTCTTTGAGCTCAGATCTTACGTCTTCATAGGCCAACGAGGGTACCGCATTTAGTGTGGCAGTGACTAATGCTTGTTCTGAGGTGAGGGCGATTGTATGTCCTGCTTGGATTCATTGTTGGTTCACTAAGTGTATATAGGACTTCGCCATTGTCTCTGAGTTGGTGGGAGTCCCATTGAAGTTCGATTTCGCTAATCAATCAGCTCCTCATTGACAATCTCATTCCTCATCATTTCTACCAGGGCTTCATAAGAGGTAGGATTCTTGTTTTGCACATCCCTCCAAAATAGGATGTTCATGTTGAGGCCCCTTCTTAGAGCAAAAATGGCCTCTCTATTTGTATCCTGCTCACAATAGGTCATCTCGTCTGTGAAGCGAGCCAAATAGCTTTTTAAAGTTTCACTTACTTTCTACCTCTTGTCCTGCAACCTTTGGACGCTGGCTTTCCCTTCTTTGCTAGACAAGTATTGGTTCAGAAAAGGCCTTTTTAAGGTCTGGCCAGCTCCTAATGCTGCCTACTGAAATATAGCTATACCAAATTTTTGTAGCCTAGTCAATGTGAGATGGAAAGCTCTACACTTTAGTATTGGTGAGGCTCCCTGTAGAGACATATGTGTCATGTAGTTGTTGAGGAGCATGAAGTGGTTTGGAATTGGGGTACTTCTCAACTCTCGGGAGAAGGGCAAACTTTCGTCATCATCATCTAACTTAAAGGATCTGCATAGACCATCAGAATTATCTTTCCCTGCTTGGTAAGTAGGGGGTCACGACGTTTTCGCATGATTTCTCAAGTTCATCTCCTCTCTTCTCTCTCACCTATTTCTAGGTGGAGAAGGATGAACCCCCTGAGGTTCATATTCTTGGTTTTGCTCTGGTCCCTTTGGTTGGGGGTGGCTGGTGGGACCTATTTCTAGGTCTTGATGGTCCAATTCGATAAAAAATACTGGTAGGTCTTTGGGGTTCGCGTTCTTGAGCACATTCTAGGGAAAAGTTTCCCTCTTGTGGGATCTTATCACCGGGTCGGCTAGTAACATAATTGGTGGAGGTGTCCTTTTCACTTTCCTCTCTGCTGGATGGATTTTCCATCCATGCATTTGGGAGGTAGGCTACCATGTCATTTTCTTCGTTCTCTTGGGAAAATGTTCCATGTTGAAGCACTTGGTACCCTATCCCCTTGTGTATCAGTATGAGTAACTATTACATGGTAGCATTTTGCTGGTCTGTGTTCCTCATATTTGCAGCCATCTCCCCTACTTCCCTGGCTAAAAGTGTTTTGGTTCTGACTCACCTATGTTGGTGGTGGGGACAACATGAGTTCACATTCGTTAGGAGGATCTCTTCTTCAGAGGCCTCATGTTGTCTATTTCCACCCTACGATCTGTAGTGACTAGAACTCATAATGTGTTTTTGACTCGGAGTTAAAAATTAGCATTTTATGCGCTTCCTCTGCAGCAGTTCTTTCTCTCAAGAAGTAAGCATTTCTTCAAAGTTTTCTTTTTTAATAGCTTCTACCAC
Organism: Fraxinus greggii; assembly: GCA_903798315.1. NCBI lineage: Eukaryota > Viridiplantae > Streptophyta > Magnoliopsida > Lamiales > Oleaceae > Fraxinus > Fraxinus greggii. The sequence goes on from CAIGRK010064190.1 coordinate 8,769, forward strand.
AAGGATGCTCATGGTTATATTGTCGAATTTTTCATATACGGTGCCAATCTGTTGATGTGGCCAACAGATCTCAAGGCCTCTCACATTCACTCAAGCTGGGTTCCAGCGCACTTGAACAAATCGTTATTCATACGTAGCCTATTCTCGGAGGGGTACATTTGTCCGCATGCACTCTGATGGTCAAGTCAACTAGAAAGGTAATTAAATGAGTGTGGGAGAGTTTTAAACGTGAGCCTCCAATATAAAAAAGGGTCGGCTTTGGGGTGAATGATAAAAATTGTGTAGCAAGAGTATAGCTTTAAGAGTCTAAACGTGCATTACCTATAAAGGGTATCGAGTGTGAGCTTTATATTTGGGCGGGGTGGATGAATACCATTGGATGGTAATGCACATGGTCTCATCCACATGATTGACCTTTCCAATCACAGACATCAATCAATCAAAGCCTCAAATGCTAATACTACTTTTGTACCTACAAAGCCTAGCTTGCAGCTTTGACTTGAACAAATAGGTTTGCAGCGATACTGGCGGCGATGGCGGTATTGAGTTGTCCTATCAATCACGTAGCATAAGGTCTGTTCAAGATTCTTATAACTGGCTCATCCTGGATCGATTCTTGCAATGAGGTCTGTGTGTAATGGGGTCGGTCCAATCTTTTCTACACGGGGTCGCTCAAACTTTAAAGAGGGTCATCCATGTGGAGTTGGGTCGTTCTTGTTAGTGTACAAAGCGTGAGGCCACCAAACCGCTCGCCACGTTGACTAACTGGGGCCACGTATGGGTCCTAGTTTTGGAAGGCTTAAAAATTTCTATTTCAGTTTTTTCTTTTAAATACCTCTAAAGTTTAACAATTTTAAGTTAATGTAATTGATCAAATATTTATTTAACACAAATTCTACTCTTCTTGTTTTGTAAATCTCTAACTCGACAATTTATTTCTAGGCTCTAGTTGTTCAATACCTCACTCAATTTCATATCACACTCAGGATAAACTCACTTTGCAGGTACATAGTTGTTGATGTCTAATTTTTCTATTGATGAAAAATTGTTATTTGAATGAATTTATTGGAGTGTTGCCTTGCCTTTTAGTTTTCAATTTTTGGATTGTTGATGCCTTATCTTTTTGTTATTGAATGAGCAACATCCTCCAATTTCATCCCCAGAAATTGAACATCCACCGGTCATAACTCTTGAATTTCAATTATGTACTATTGAACGAGATTCGGGAAAAAAAAACAAATTTTTGAACATCTTATCAATTTAAGAGATAATATTGGAATCACATATTTAAAAGTTGGACTTATCAACTAAAGTTTAAAAAGTATCCAAGGATAGAAGGAAAAAAGCTTTCAGAAAAATAGTTCGTTCACCTTTCTTAAGTTTTGGTCCCCCTATCGAAAATCCTGGATCTGTCCTTGGTTGACTGGTCGAGGATGGGAAAACTCGGATCCATCATGGGTTGTGATCGGGACAACCCCATGACAATAGG
>CAIGRK010064352.1:0-10076 GCA_903798315.1 Fraxinus greggii
TAGAAAAGCAATTCACTAGGATTGCTGCAATTTAGTGCAATATCTGATAATGAACGATTTGCAATTTGTAACGATTTGCAATTTGTTTCTATGTTCTCTCTTATGATGATGAATGGATAAATAATAGAAAATGAGGATGCAGTTTGTTCACAACCAAGCAAGTGGTTGGATGTTCTTGATAGATCTGCACAAAGAGAATCTTGGAAAGACCTTTTCAGCATCATGTTTGAAATGTTATTTTGACAAAAACCCTTGTAGACCTTTTCATTTTTTATTGTTTGTTTTTAGCTAGTTACTGAATATAGACTTACAACTGTAAATTTGTTCTTAGAACTTTTTGTTAATATCGTCCAATTATGGGATGATATATGTGATTATTCTGTAATTATTGTAATAAGGCGTGACCACCGTAATAGTAGATGTGATTATTGTGATGGCTGATTTTCAGCCTTGTAATCAGAAACATTCACACTATTTACTGGAAGGAACTCTCACTAGAGAAGCATTCAAATCAAAATCAACTGTATGGACATTGTATCAAAGCTCTCAATCTGAAAGAGGACTTTCCTGGGTATTCAAACTTCTTGGGACTCACCTGGCGGATCACATCATTGTGGTAGCCGTCAATTCTGTGGAGTCTCCGTGTGAATTTTCGCCTCCTTGTGTCGTCGACTCCGGTTCAGTGCATCGGAGAAGACTGTGGTTGCAGGCACACGCGGTTGTTGCCTCTGTCAGTGTCATCGACTCAACTCTTCGCGTCGGAGGAGGTTGTGGTTGCCGGCACTTGTCGTTGTCGGTTGGGATTTTCTGGTGTCAAGGAGCTTCCGGCGATTTCGTGGTTGACGCGAGAGATACAGGGAGATAGGGCTTGAGGATTTGGGCTCCACTAGAGTTGTTTTGAAATTTATTTTCAATTGGGCCATACTATTTGGGCTTGAGTGTTTGGGCTTGTCCTTTGAAATTCATTTCTAAATTAGGCCAAACGAGCCGAGGGATTAGGCTAGTTTTTTTCGGGTCAGCTTAATATTATTTCAATTAGGTCTTTTTATTTTAACAATGTCTATTGAAAATTCAAATTTTTTTGGCGTGAAATTCACAGGTAAAAATTATTCTACCTGAGAATTTCAATTTCGTTTATTCGTTACTGGAAAATAATTGTGGGGTCATATCAATGGAGGTGATCCTGCTCCCACGGATCCTAAAGAACTGGCTAACTGGAAGATCAAAGATGCTCGGGTTATGACTTGGATTTTAGGGTCTATTGACCCTATGATTGTTCTGAATCTAAGGTCGTATGAGACTGCTAAGAGTATGTGGGAATATCTAAAGAAAGTCTACCACCAGGACGATACAGTACGACGATTCCAACTGGAGTTTGACATTGCTAGTTATACTCAAGGCGATCTATCCGTTCAAGAATATTTTTCCGGGTTTCAAACTTTGTGGGCTGAGTATACTGATATGATTTATGCGAAGGTACCAAATGCCTCTCTCACTGCAGTTCATGAGCAAAGCAAGAGAGATCAGTTTGTGATGAAGTTACGGTCTGAATTCGAAGCAACTCGATCTAATTTAATGAATCGCGATCCAACTCCTCCTTTGGATGTGTGCTTCGAGGAGTTACTTCGGGAGGAGCAATGTCTTGCTACACAGGCCACTTACCAGCAAGACAAACTACCAATTAATGCAGTTGCCTATGCTGCTTAAAGGAAAGGCAAGGATCGAGACATGCGGAAGGTCCAATGCTTTAGCAGCAAGGAATATGGACACATTGCTGCCCACTGTGCGAAGAAGTATTGCAACTATTGCAAGAATCCAGGGCATACAATTACAGAATGCTCCACTCGACCTCAGAATCCTCGGGCAAATGCCTATTAGGTTACTATTGGTACTTCTTCCACTGCTAGTACTTCAATTGTTCTTACTCCTGAGATGGTCGAGCAAATGATTATTTCAACATTTTCATCATTGGGGCTTCAAGGTAACAGTTCTCTACTATCATCATCGTGGCTTATTGATTCTGGTGCATCTAATCATATGACTAGTTCTTCTGATAATCTTAGCAATATTCGGACATATAAGGGATCCTCATACATTCAGATAGCTAATGGTAGGCAGTTAACTATTCATGCTGTTGGCGATGTTAATTCATCTGTTAAAGATGTTCTCGTATCCCCTACACTTTCCACTAGTCTTATATCTGTAGGTTGGTTGATAATGATTGTGATGTTTGATTTTCTCGTGACAGCTATGTTGTGCAGGATCAGGGGCCGGGGAAGATACTCGCGAAGGGGCCTAAAGTTGGTCGATTGTTTCCTCTACACTTTTCCATTCCACCTGTTATTTCTATGGCTTGTAATAAAGTTAACAATAAGGGTGAAATATGGCACAAACGTTTGGGTCATCCTAGCCCTATTGTTTTGTCTCATTTAATAAACTCTGGTTTGTTGGGGCAATAAAGATAAATTTTCATCTCATATTTTTTTTTATTGTTCCACATGCAAATTAGGAAAAAGTAAGTCTCTTTCCTTTCTTTCTCATGGTAGTCATGCTGAAAGAAGTTTTGATTTGATTCATAGTGATGTTTAGGGTATGACTCCAATTATATCTCATGCACATTATAAATACTTTGTTAGCCCATGTTTGAGCCCCATTATTTCTCCTTTTTTCATTCATTTTTCTACGGTACTCATTTTCAACTACAGATTCTCCAAATAAAATAATATTACACACAAATCTAAAATTTTTATCACTTTTCCACCACATATTCTCCCATCAATCACTATTCAAAAACTAATTTTTCCTAAAAAATGGGGGCCAAACATCAACTTACATTCATTAATGATTATAGCAAGTATACCTGAATTTATTTTCCTGGCTCTAAATTTGAGGTGTTTTCTGTATTTCAACAATTTGTCGCTTATGTTGAAACTCAATTTTCTTTTGCTATTAAAGTGTTAAGGTCTAATTCAGGGGGAGAATATATGTCTCTAAAATTTCATGATTTCCTTCATCAAAAAGGGATTGTCTCCCAACGTTCGTCCCTATACACCTAAGCAAAATGATGTTGCTGAATGAAAGAATCGTCATCTGTTAGATGTTCGTACATTATTACTTGAATCAGTTCCACCTAAATTCTGGGTCGAGGCTTTATCTACAGCAGTCCATTTAATCAATCGATTGCCTTCAAGTGTTCTGAAATTTGAAACTCCTTATTATCACATGCATCATAAGCATTCAAACTACCTTGACATGCATACCTTTGGTTGTGTATGCTTTGTTCTTTACCTCATCATGAACTCAACAAACTTTCTGCTCAATCTGTTAAATGCGCATTTATGGGTTCTAATGTTTCTCATAAAGGCTATGTTTGCTATGATCCATGCTCTAATAGATTTTGTATCTCTCGTCATGTGGTTTTCTTCGACAATCAATTTTTCTTTCCCACTCATGTTGAGCATTTACCAAAGATACATGCTCTTCAACACTTTGTTGAGTTGCATTCTACTCCCGAACGGTTCAAACATGGATTCGTGTATGAACAACGACGCTAAACTTTGCCTCCTCATGAGCCTAACCCGCCATCTGAGACTGCACAGACATTACCTTCCATGAATGAGCTGGATTCAGACAATAATCTTCGCCGTTTTACCAGACTTACACGTCCTCCTGATGGGTATGGATTTTCTCATACATCTCTTCATGCTACTTTGTCATCCATTTCCATACCTACAAGGTATTCTGAGGTAGTAAAACATGAATGTTGGCGAGAGGAGATGGCAGACGAACTTCGTGCACTCAAGGACAATGATACGTAGGGTGTTGTACATTGTCCTGAGAATGTTAAAGCCATTAGTTGCACTCAATCAAACTACGCTCTGATGGGACTTTGGATCGATATAAGGCACGGTTGGTTGCTCTCGGAAATAAACATTATGGTGTGGATTATGAGGAGACTTTTGCTCCGGTCGCCAAGATGACAACGGTGCGGACAGTTATTTCTATTGCTGACTCTCAAGGTTGGCCGCTTCATCAAATGGATGTCAAAAATGTCTCTCCATGGTGATCTCAAAGAGGAAGTTTACATGACATTACCTCCTGGTCTGACCTCCACCTCATCCTCAGAAGTCTGTAAGTTGAAGCGTTCATTACATGGGCTAAAACAGACTCCACGGGCATGGTTTGACAAATTTAGGTCTGCATTGCTTCACTTTTCATTTCAGCAGAGCCAGTATGACTCTTCCTTGTTTCTTTGCAAGAGCTCTATTGGTATTGTTATTCTTCTCGTCTACGTTGATGATATAGTTATTACTGGGACGGACTCTGATTTGATTACACGTCTACAGCAGCATCTTCAGGCCTCGTTTCATATGAAGGATCTTGGATCTCTTACATACTTCTTAGGGTTGGAAGTCCACACTGATTCCTATGGTATTTTCCTGAATAAACATAAATACACGCTCGATTTGATTAAGTTGGCCGGTCTTCAGGATTCATCTACTGTGGACACTCCTCTAGAAGTAAATAGAAAGTATAGTAGTGGGGAGGGTGATCTTCTATCTGATCCTACTTATTTCGTCAACTAGTGGGGAGTTTGAATTATTTGACGATTACAAGACCAGATATTTCCTTCGCAGTCCAACAGGTTAGCCAGTTCATGTACACTTCAAGTCATCTCCATCTAGTTGCCGTTCGTCGTATCATTCGCTATCTTCAAGGTACATCTAGCCGAGGATCATTTTTCCCTGCCGGTTCTTCTCTGTCTTAGTGCCTATAGTGATACAAATTCGGTTGGTTGTCCTACCACTCGACGATCTATCACGGGGTGATGCATGTTTCTTGGTCCTTCTCTGATCTCTTGGAAAAGTAAAAAACAAGTTCGTATCTCTACGTCATCTACTGAACCTGAATATCGGGCGATGTCCGGTGCTTCTTCCGAGATTATCTGGCTTCGTGGTCTTCAGCGGAACTTGGTTTTTCTCAATCTACTCCTATTCCACTCCATGCTAATAACACGAGTGCCATTCAGATCGCTGCTAATCCTGTTTTCCATGAGCGTACTAAGCATATTGAAGTGGACTGTCATTATATTCGGGAAGCCTTGGATAATCGTGTCATTACACTTCCACATATTTCCACTGCTCTTCAGGTCGCTGACATCTTCACAAAAGCAATGACTCGACATCGTCATCAATTTCTGGTGAGCAAATTGATGCTTCTTGATCGACCAGCATCAATTTGAGGGGGTATTAATATCGTCCAATTATGGGATGATATATGTGATTATTCTGTAATTATTGTAATTAGGCGTGACTACCGTAATAGTAGACGTGATTATTGTAATGGCTGATTTTCAGCATTGTAATCAGAAACATTCACACTATTTATTGGAAGGAACTCTCACTGGGAGAAGCATTCAAAACAAAATCAACTGTATTGACACTTTTATGTTTATCTTTTTTTTAATATTTCAAATCATTATTTAGTAGGATCTTACATTCTTTGATACGATCCGCAAGAGCCCTATCCGATCCAAGTTACGATCCCAAACTGGTTGGGGGATCTTTTCATTTCCTTTTACTTTCATCTTTTATTTCTTTCTATTTCCTCTTTTATTTTAAAAATTGAGGATCAAAGTTGCTACAAGCACAGAAGATTGTGTACCAACTCTGCAATTTTTAGATAAAAAATACACATTTCACATATTACAGCACACTCACCTGTTGATGATGCAATGCCCGAAAGACTTCCACAAGCAAGGCTGACTGCGACCAAAGAATCAGTGGACCTGATAGAGATTGTCATTCTCACAAATAACAAGGACTAGGACATAAACTGGAATATTAAATGAATTATACATCAAACAACTACTTTCTCACCTTTGAGAATGCCAATAGGATCTCAGACTCTCGTAAACAGAAAAGCTTATTGCTATGCTGGGTCCAACACCCTGCAACCACCCAAAATAAAATGAAATGGAAATATCAAACAGTAAAAGAAAAAGAATACTAGCAATACAAAGAAGCAAAGCAAGAGATGAAGATATATACCAATAATGTTGCACCGAGTCCTTTGTACAAGCCAAGGAAACCTTCATCTCTGCATATGGTATGAAGCGCATGCCAAATGCCCCTGTAGTATATTGCATTCCTCTAAAAAGTTTGCAGACTAAATGAAATCAGCCTTACCATTAAAATAAAAATTTTAAAAAAATAAATAACAATGACATGGATAACTGATGAATATGGAACCAATGAAGATATGGAGTAGCTAGCAACCTTTTTTCGTTTGAACTTTTATATGCATGTTTTATTTGCTCATTTTCCTGCCATCTATATCAAGTTTTCTTCTTTTAACTTATTTTTTTAGGTAGGGCGGTGTTTTTGTGTCTGTATGTGTGTCTACACATCCATTCGGTGTAGCAGACTGGGTGGCAGCATGGGGGAGGGAGTGGATTGATTGTATTAATGCGAACGTGCAAAAAGTAGTCAACACAGACCTGACTTTGTAAATCCATTAACAGGGACTGAAAAAAAAATCCCACCTCTAAATTAAAAAATACAATGACAATGATAAAGCTCGAATATAAAATGTTACAACATATACACGGTATGATTACTGCACCTGTGCAGCAAGCCGTGTCCTGACGAGATCCAGTGGATATGTGGCAGAAGCAGCTGTCATTCCTGCCAAACCACCACCAACAAAATGCACAAAAACATTTGCACTTGGATTTTCCCCATGACGATCAAGGCCTGGAATAGATTTTAAAATCTGCAAACAATTTTAGAATCAGTATTAAGGCAATATGCAACCTGCAAAGTAGCATAATGTACATGTTTTAATAGCATTAAAACTGTACTCCTAATCTTACAACTCACATTCTTGTAGCGTTCATAAGCATAGAAGCTGATCGAAGAATACGGAAGCCTGTGAGCAATCGTAACCAAATTCCCTTTCCAGAAAGCTCTAAAACCTTCCTCGTTGAAAATACGTAGGGCTTCGCACCATATGCTAGGCTTACTCAATACTGAAGCATCGGAATGCATACCTTGTACCTAAAAGCAGAGCCTCGTATTTTCAAATTAATAAAACCAAAAATTATATAATAGAAAGAGAAAAGACCAACTGGATAATATTTAGTAATTGATGCTACAATGTGATAAAGGGTAGCAAGTACAGAGAACCTGTTACTGAGGTGGCAAATGGCTAAAATTCATATCTTAACATGACGATGAAAAGTATCAGGTGTTATAATCCCCAACATGAAAACCAGTTTTGACACACAAATCTGTATCCAAATTTTGTTGTACATAATAATATTACAAGAAACTCAAACCTTTAAAGCTCCAAAACACTACTCTGTCAACATATGTTTGTACAGATACACATCAATTCCTTCAAACCTCATTCTTGTAATTAGAATACTCAACCACAAAAACCCCAAGTGAAATAGTAAACAATCACCTTCTATTGACTTTAAATCATAACCTTTAAAATGCCATCCTGATCAAATATCCCTATAATTAGCACCTAAAGGAGATAAGGAAAAAGAAAGAAAAACCACAATACCTGAAAGAGAATGGTGAGGCGAGCTAGAGGAGCGGTGCAGGTCTTACTGAAAGCTCCGGCGACGCCACCGGCGAGGAGTTGAGGAACAGTTCCAATCTGCGACACAGGCTGCTGCTGCTGTCGTTGCGGCCCAGAACCAGAATGTTGATGGTGTATAAACTTCCTGGTAGATGTACCACCGTCCACAACCCCTCCATGTGCCGACATCCCAACTCTAGCTTCCATTTATCGAATTTACTCAATAACAAATATCCACCGTTGAAACCAAATTATTGATTCAAAGAGCAAGAGAATGGAAATAAAGTAAAGTTCTCATCTTTCCTCTTTGATTTCTTCGTGGGGTTGTTGAAAATAAACCTAGAGGAACCCTAATAAGGGGAAAGTGGAATGAGTTGAATTTTCCTATTATTAAGTTTGAATATTTCTCCTGCTTTTTGCGTACGTTGGAACGAAAGTGAAAAGGCGGGTGTGATTCCCGATCATACTACAGAAGCCCAAAATAGTGAAATACATGTGGGCCAAGAATTAAACCCAAATACATCCTAGAGGAAAGTTTTCATCTTTCCTCTTTGATTTCTTCGTGGGGTTGTTGAAAATAAACCTAGAGGAACCCTAATAAGGGGAAAGTGGAGTGATTTGAATTTTCCTATTATTAAGTTTGAATATTTCTCCTGCTTTTTGCGTACGTCGGAACGAAAGTGAAAAGGCGGGTGTGATTCCCGATCATACTACAGAAGCCCAAATTAGCGAAATAGATGTGGGCCAAGAATTAAACCCAAATACTCTCTCATTGTTTGGGCCAACTGCCAATGTCCACATTCTTTCAAAATTCATTTTTAGCCACATATTCTTCAGTAAAATAATATTTTCTATCATATTCAAAAAATTTCCTTATTTTTTAAACATGTATTTTCCATCACATCACTATTTAAAATACATCCTTCTCTAAATAATATACATCAAACAACCACATACTAAGGTGTTTGAAAACTACAATTTCAAAATTAAGAAATATATTTTAATTTTTTTAAAATTAGGGCATGATTAAATTTTATTAATTAAATTTAGTAAGGTTACAATATTATATATTTTATGATCACAATTACGTATTAATCACGATCACAGAACGTCATAACCACAAATTTTATAGTTCACAAATTATTTATCTTTCACAAATTGTCAAATTAATAGGACACGTGATATTTTTCGATCACATATCACAAAGTTTATAGATCACAACTTATTTTATGGTCTTAAATTATCAAATTAATTTGTTGCAACTTAATAAATTATGAGTCACGATTACAAATGTAGGGCTTGTTTGACCCCATTTCTGTAAAAAAAATGTTTTTTTTTAATAGTGTATTGATGAGAAATATGTGGTTAAAAAGTAAAAGAAAAATTTAAAGTTTGCAAGTAATATTATTTTATTGAAAAATGTGTTATTGAAATGAGATCAAAACACAATTCAATAATGCTTCTTTTCTTTTTTCAAAAAAAAAATAGGGCTCAAACAAGGACTTGGTCATAATCTCACATTTTTTAGGTTACATATTATTTATTGATCTCAAATTATCTATTTTATCAATTACGTATTACTTATTGATCACAATCACTTAAATAATTGGTCACATACACTCTTTATTACACCTCACTCCCAAATGCAACGATCGAACGCCACGTACCCTCACCACCACAGCTTGCACAACCACCATCTCACCACCGTTATCTACACCACCACCACTGCCTCATCCACTGCATATACCACCATCACCGCCACCGCAACCATAATTTGCAAACCCCAGTAACCACCAACAAAAACTAACCTAAAACTCTGACTAAGCAACGTATCGGAGAAAGAAACCACCTCGAAAACTTCATCTTTGATATGTGCAGTGGTGCTCGGTGCAACGTCATTGTGAACGTCGCTGCTCTCAGAGCGACGATGCTACGAAGTGACGCTCGCGAGTTATGGTGGCCTTCCGATGGTGGTCTTCCATGTATGATAAAGAGAAAGAGGAGAGGATGGAGATGGTACAGAGAGAGAAGTGGGAATGTAAAGAATAGAGAGAGGAAAATGTTTAGGATTCGGGAGTGAAATCTGATGGGATAGATGAAGTGTGGATAGGATGGGCATGTAGATTAATTTTATTTTATAATATTATTATTAATTATAAAAATTTGAATTATCTCCTATTTTTAAATAAAAAAAACTTTTAAACCTAATATTTGAATTGAAAAGTTAAAAACCATGCGTGAGAATAATTTCCACTTTTAATAATTAGCAAAATAGAACACAATAAGAGCCCGCTTAGCGTAACTTCTATTTCTGTTTCATGTAGAACAGTGTTGACACACAAAAACGAGTCCCAGGTAAACGGCCCATGATATGAAGCTCAATTGTCCAAATAAGGAATCCAGGGAAGAAGGCCCAGTTAAAAGGGTTTGAAAGTTGAATCCGAACAAAGCCACGTAATGGACCCAAAATAGAGTTAAGTAACAAA
>CAIGRK010064357.1:0-15121 GCA_903798315.1 Fraxinus greggii
TTTTCGTTTTGGATTCAATTTTTTTGGCATCTTATTTTCATCAACAACTCCATTAAAAGGGTTTGGACGTTCCCTACATATTCTCTATAAATATTAGATTTTTTTGTACAATTTTATGATGTGAAAATAGTGTGAGAGAAGTGATTAGTAGTTTTTAAGATTAATTGTATATTACTCTATTGTTGAACATGAATTAATAAATTTTTCTAATTCCTCTATTATATTTTGTCGTCTTCTTTTATATTTTTCTTGTAATCAAATTCTATATTATTGTGACATATAACTTGAACATTTCAATCCAATGATTGGTTTCATGTCAAGTGATATCGAGTGATACGTGATCCTTGAATTCCAACAATTGGTATCAGAAATTTTGAACATAATTAACACAACACTCTTAACTAGAAAAGTGACATATTTCTGAACAAACAGAATATGAATGCAAATATATCTTTATGGAACGAGTAGAGTATTATTTAGCCCATGTTTGGTTTAACTTAAAATTAAAAATAAAATTAAAGTCAATAATTTCACATTTTACGAGGTTCAGAACTTTTCAAGAACGATATCACCAAGTTTTATTAAATTCCACTAAAAAAGATAATTTTTATCTAAATCAAACGGGGCTTTCTCATTTTTTCAGTTTGGGAACCTTAGAACATTAAAAAAGAAATGAGTTGTCCTCTTGCCTTTTATTTTACTTTCCCATCGTGTTTTCAATCACCCATGGTGGCTTAAATTATTAATCACCTTTGCATTTACTAATCAAACAAAGTTATTAACTTTTTCTTATTAGTGCTCAAGTCAAATTATTATTAATAATTTAAAAGGGGCACGTGGTGCGCACTGCGCCGCCCACGTGACATTGTGCCTACTCCTTTGATTTTGCATGCACAAATCAGAGGGTTATTTACGATTGTGCCATCGTAGTCACCTTGGTTGCTGTTGACTCGGCTCATGTTTGGAAATTTGATTACAAATTTAAATTATAAGTTAATAGAATTGAATTTTAAATAAATGTCGATAAGATCTTTCAACTTGAGTATAAAAATAATATAGCTCCTGTTTGATTGGGTTTTTTAGCCATTGTTCGATGAGGATTAAAATCAAGATTTTAATATAAATCAAAGTAAACAATTAATTTTAATCACATATTAGATTCATAATTTTTTAATCATACATTTAGCCATTGTTTGATTCCTATTTATTCAAATTCATTTTTAACCACACATTCATACAATAGAATATTTTGCATATAAATTTAAATTTTTTTCCTATTTTTTAATTAGACATTCTCTAAAAATTATTATTCCAAAATCTATTAAATTCAACAAATGGGGCTCAAACAAGGACTTAAGTCGTGTTCGGTAGAGATTAAAATCGGATTAAAGTTGAAAAATTAGCCGTTATTATTGACTTTTATTACATGGGTGGAACCCAATAACGGTTATATTTTCAATTTTAATTAATTTTTAATCTCTACCGAACANAAAAATTTAGAGCATGTTCGGTAGAAATTAAAATCGGATGAAAACTGAAAAATTAGCCGTTATTGTTGACTTTTATTAGATGAGTGGGACCCAATAACGACTATATTTTCAATTTTAATTAATTTTTAATCTCTACCGAACAAGCACTTAATCGACTTTTATCAAAATTTATCATAAATTTTGATTTTTATCCCCATCAACTGGGGTTAAGTAAAATTTGATTAAAGTTGATTATACCCTTGTTTGATTCTCATTATTTTGAAAATATATTTCTCTTTCTTTCATTTTCAATCACACATTATTAATAAAATAATATTAAACGCAAATTCACATTTTTTTGAGTTATATTTTTTCCATCAAAATACTATTTCAAAATACATTTTCATAAAAAGATGAGGCTCAAACAAACTTTAAATATTTGTTTAAAAATTGATAAAAATTATGAGTACCATGAAATGTTATACGATTGAAAATAAAGTTGAATAAAAATAAAATTAGAAAAATTAGGACCAAATAAGTACATCAAGTCATATCATGGGACCTTACCCACGTCGCACCATGGCCATAAAAATGGACATCACTATCATGTGAAAAATTAATAATTAATGGAAGTTTGAATTTTTTAATCTGTAAGTAAAAAATTTATAGAGCCATGTTGAATAGATTATGACTTAATTTTAATCTTATTGCAAACCATTAGTCATTTTATGTTTGTTTTGTTCTATTGAGTTCAAACTTCGTTTTAATTTGATTTCGCTAGTGAAGCCCTTTTTTTGATAAATTTAACAGCGATAAGATTTCACGTTGATATGGTCAAACTTCGTCATACCATATACCTGATCTTTTACATTCATATTTGAGGATCCCGTTCTAAACTCCCTAATAGATATGTTCTCGTGCAAATGATCTTATTGTTGATGTCATCGCATGGGGGCATTCAAGAACCATTGTCATGAACTCATTGTGAACTAGATTTCAGTTTTACAAGTGCTAGAGTTCCAATTGTGCCTTATTATACATGATCTCACGAATGTTTTAGTTGAACTAGAATTGCACTGTACGTACAAGATTTACGAGCATTAAGATTATTACCCATTCTAGTAAAAAGAAAAGAGTAGTTTGCAGTCGAACAACGTCAAACATGCATATAAGCACTATCCTCAACTAACGAATCTAATTTTAAAAATGTTAATGTTTGGTTGTACTTAAAAATAATTTTTTTAGGATATAAGACTTATTTTCTGATAAAAAGTAAATTTTAAATGGTTTTGTTGGTTGTACATGTGCCAGCTTTATTGATTTTTAAATTATATGTACGAAAATTTTGAGAACTTAAAAGTAATATTCACCCACTAAAAGCATAACCAAACATGCTCTAATTTTAAAATAATAAAATAAATAATTTTATTGATCAAATTAAGCTGATGTTTGTCATCAATTTTATCAAACATTGTTTGCTACAGTAAACAATTTCCACCACATATTCACCCAATAAAATATTCTATACACAAATCAATAAAATTACTTTACTTCCCAACCATATATTCTTTAAAAAATATTATTTAAAATATTATTTATTCTTCCAAAATGGGAGATAAACAAGCACTAAATAAAATACTTTGAAAGTTTTTATTATTTAAACTATTAACAAAAAGTGATTTTTTTTTCATGAGAAAGTTCATGGTGCATATACAAAATCTCACACTCCACATATACATACAGAATATCATAGTATTGGTTTCGTCAAATCCGAAGCTCACCCCTTCCCTTTCAAATTCGTTCAAAGGCCTTCGTTTTCATTTTCCACTCAAATTTAATTTCTACCATAAATCAAAAGTCGTCTTGATCTCTACCCCTTCACACTGTTTTTGATCTTTAGGAATTAGGGTTTTTGCTCTCCATCACCTACCTCTTTTTGCCCAAAAACCCGTCTTAATTCTTGAGTTTTTTCAATTTGGTCCTTGCCTTGATTCAATTTTAGGGTTTGCAGATCTAAATACGGAACTACCTCTTTGTGTAGCTCGTGTGTCTTTCCCTGTCTGCTTATATATATCTATACACACGGACACTCGTCATGTTTTGGAAACTCACAGCTCTCTCTGCTTCTTCTCCCGTAAGTTAAAAAAAAAATGCTTTTTATTCTTTTCCGGAATATTAATCTTGCTCTGCTGCTCGATTGCTGGTATAATGAAGTTTTTCTTGGCTTGAGTTTATTTTTTTTCTGTGGTCCTGAATTGAGCTAATGTTTACTTGCTTCAATTGGTGAGATTGACAATTTTGTTTTGATTGTTACATTTGTAATCTATGAATGTGCTAATTTTACTTATCCTCCTAATATAATTATAAAGTTATGTTTTAATTACACATTGAACTAATTTTTGCAGTCATTTTGTTCAATTCCATTACTGCTAATTGCTCCGTTCAGTTTGATTCCGTGAAATAAAGGATTTAAGATTCCAACTATTTGTTAGCTCAGAAAGTGATATAAAATGAAGTGGCCAAAAGAATTGGATCTTTATTTCATTTTTTCTTTTGAATATCTAGAGACGCAAATATTCTTTTCTACCCATTTTTTCCCTGCTGCCTGTCGCTCCACCTTCTCCATTGACTTAAAAATAATATTTTTTCCTTATGGGAAGTGATTTTTCAACAATCTTTTATTGCTAAGGATAAAATAATATCTCAATGCTGCATTTGAGGTTAAATCTGGTTTCTGTTTCTTCGTTTTGTTCCCCATGTGCCTCTGGGTCTGAATTTAGGGACATCCACAGCATTTTTAGTTTGCTCGATTAAATTTGTTGATATATGTGCCTAGAATTTAAAAATGACTTGAGCCAGTTGCACTCTACTTGAGCTTGGCTCATTCAAGGCCTGTTCAAGCTTGTCTAATTAGTTAAGCGAGTTAAGCTCATAACGGACTGATAGATGCATGCAAAATACTTGCAAATAATGAGGTTAATAAAATTGAACTCATTTTTTACTCTGCAAAATAACTTATTTGAGAGTGGCTTATAGATAAACAAGACAATCTTTTGATGTACTAAAGACTCAGCGACTTGGTCGACACGAACTTTGATCAATTCATTTGTTCTCCTATACATGTTGGACTATATGTTTTTTTATTTATGTTTCCGTTTTGTTGATAATTATCTCTTTTATAGTGGGCTTTTTCATCATGAATCCTGGGTTATGTTTGGTTCGCTTGTCCTTTTCTTGTTCATATTATTATTATTATTATTTATTTTTTCGTCGTAATCTTTAGGTTGAGACAGTGTTGGACAAGGAAAATTTTACATTGGAAGAGCTTCTGGATGAAGAAGAGATAATCCAAGAATGCAAATCATTAAATAGTCGCCTCATAAATTTGTATGCTACCTTTACTTTTGAACTGCATAATTCTGTTAACAGGTCTTTGTCATCCACGTTATGGGCAACTTTTTAACGAGTCATGGTTCCTAGGCAATCATGCCCTTACCACGTCCTGCTAATTCGACCTTTTGTTTTTAAGTTCCTTGAAGATAATGTGAAGTTTTGTCGTTGTTTAGTTTGAGAGATAGAGCTCAGGTTGAACAGTTGCTGCGCTACATCATTGAGGAGTGCCTAGAGGATGCGGATAGTAAACGAATGTTCAAGTAAGTTTTAGATGGCTCCAAAGCAAAAGAATAAGCATTTCAGTGATCATTTGTAACTTTTATGCATTACTTTATAGTTATGTTTCCTATAAAATCTGTGTTCCTGCTTCTTGAATTGTAATTTAGAAGGGACAGTGTCTTGTGGTTGTTTGAGAATAGTCCATTTTTTATTCTAATATCTGTTTCTTAATGTAGGTATCCTTTCATCGCCTGTGAAGTTTTTACTTGTGAGATTGATGTCATCTTTAAGACTTTGGTGGAGGAAGAGGAGGTGAGATCATCGTGTCAAACAATTGGAAGAACATGGTTGTAGACCGAATTGGTGTTCTAGCACTTGATATTTTAATTGTATGCTCTATTTTCTGCAGCTTATGGATTTACTGTTCTCTTTTCTGGAACCTAATCGTCCCCATAGTGCCCTCTTGGCAGGATATTTTAGTAAGGTACTCTCTGTTGTATAAGCGTTTTGCAAAATGTTTCTTGTTCAGTGTTTGAGATGGTGTTATGACAAGAGTAATTTGTTTGATCTAATTTCTCTTTATATTGCAGGTCGTAATATGCCTAATGTTGCGAAAAACTATTCCACTTATGAATTACGTGAAGGTAATTGAAGTTTAATCTCCATTGATGTGAGTTTGTGTGTGTATAAATGGTTGTGTGTATATTTTGTGGAGTGGGCTGTTGAAGAACAAAGGTCTGCCTTAAGTCTTGTATCGAAATTCTGAAATCTTGTTTCCTGTCGTTTTAAATAATGTATCAATCTGCCATTTGTCTTATCAATGCATGTAACTTTTCTTTGTCAATGTTCATGATCTGCTTAAGTTTATTTTTTAAGGAGACTGGCTGGAAAAGTTTCCAATGTCAAGCGTGAAAGGATGGTGAAATGAATTTCTTTAAATGGTGAAAATGCGAGGTCATTTTGGCTTTTGACAAGTGTCCTTTTAGTGCAATCATTATTACAAGAATAAAACTGAATGATTAATAATTTTACTTTTAGCATGAGATCTCAATAAACTTATGTGTTCTCACTCGAGTTTGAAAATTTCAAGATTTAAAGACGACAGGAAAAATCTTCCGCTCACATTACTTCATGCATTTTTGCCCATTTCATATGCTCTTAAGCATGCACCTGATAATTTCATATTCTTGCCGCTGCCATATAGTGTTCATCTCTATCCGGTGATAAATAAAGCATCCGTACACCTATTGACAGGTGAAAAATTTGAACATTTTGTGTTATTTTTTGTCATTCTCAGTGCTAATAAGCAGGAGTCATAACAAGTCATTTTATTGTAGAATAGAAATAATGAAATGGCTTATACCCATTATTTATTTAATAGCCGAACTTTCGTCACTTAGGGAGTGTTCTTGACTTAGCTGATGACAGATGTAGAATTACTATTATGCCTAAGGTTCTTTTGCCATTGAATTTAAATTTGTTATTCCTATTGGGTTCGAGATCTTAAATGGGTTGTCAACACCATATGCTTTCTTCTCTAATAATGCTTTTTATTCTAAATGGGCAAGGGTAAACTGCAAATGACTTGTGCCACATCTCTACCAAAAAAATTCCTAGGGCTAGTAAAGCACAAGTAGAAACTCAGGTCTATATATGGAAATTTTAGGTTTTCTATAGGTATAGGGAATGGGTAAGTGAAGTCATCAAGCATTGGGAAGTGCTGTTTAGGAAACAAAATTTATTGCTATAGCTGTAATTATATTTTGGCCGTCGAGGGTTTGATTACTCCTATCGTTGTAATCCGTGGGATTTAATTACCAGGTTCGTTTAGCAGCCCTGTACTTTTGCTTTGATTAAGCTACTAAATGTTTGAATTTTGTGTATTTTGAATCTGAATCTTTTGACAAATGTAAAGATGGGAAGTCTTGAGCTACAACAACATACTAAGCCCTTGTTTGATCCTCATTATTTTCAAAATACATTTTTCTCTCTCTTATTTCAACATAACATTTTTCAATAAAATAATATTACACGCAAACCTAGAACTTTTTCTTATTTTTTAACCATACATTCTCCATCAAATCACTATTCCAAAATGTATTTTTGGCAAGAAAATGGGGCTCAAACAGGCTCTAATTTATACCCTCCCTTTGATGTTCAGAATGATAAGCATATTCTCCATGTACAAGGAGAAACAAGTTGGAAACTTTACTATTTGAAGCTTTCTTTTTGTTCTTTTGTTTCAAATAACAATATTTTCTTAATTAGACATCTTACATTCAGCTGATGTTGGTTCTGTCCAGGCCCATCAAGATGTTTTAAAGCAGCTGGTCGATCTGATTGGCATTACATCCATCATGGAGGTTGATGTCTTATATAAATTTCTTTGGTTAAATATTGTATTGGAATTGAATAATATTTTACTGCTTTCGGTGAGTTATTATCTTCTCATTAACTCTTTATTATTAGGTGTTGGTGCGACTTGTAGGTGCCGACGACCATCTATACTCCAATTCAATGGATGTGATACAATGGTTGGCTGATAGCAACTTACTGGAAATGATAGTGGATAAATTGGATACAGCAGTAAGTCTCAAAAAATTGCATCATGGCTTATTGGAGTAGGAATTGAACCAAGCCTAGACTGCCAGTCTATTTTAGTATTTGTCCATAGCTACTTTTCTAGTTTTTGTTGCCAGTTATATCAAGGTGGTTTTATTTGTCCTTTGAGCCTAGTTGTGCAACATAATGCTTTCTAGTAACTATGGCTGTGCTTTTCTTAGGTTTTGCATATTCTCCATGGATTCTCTAATAAATTTATATATTTGTCTCCATTCTCATAATCCTCTAGTCACCTTCAATTTATTATATTTTGCTTATGAACCTTTGGGACCTTTGTGTAAAAATTTTATTGTCCTTTTTATCTAATTTCCCCTGTATTTTATTTGTCACTGTATGTGGTTTTGGCATACTTTGGATGCTTGAAGGCCCTGTGACCCGAAATAATTTATATTGGGTTTGTCTGTTAGTTTATCCACATATATTTTTGTTTTTTTGTATTACCATAGTGGCATGGAATTAATTGTCAGCTTTGGCTTCATTGCACAATGCAAATTACGCACTGCTTACAGAACCTTAATCTGCAGATTCACGTGGCTTAGTGCTTATCATTTATTATTGTTTTAAATTATTTCAAAAATAGGAAGATCTAGAACATTCATTTGTCGAGGTTATACTGTGATGTGTGCCTTCTTGGAATGCCTAGGAAGAAGTAATTCTTAAATTGAAATTTATCTGAAGGATTGTTGCATTACTCAATGTTTCCACGTATATAGTTGTTGTCCCTCTTTCAATGGTGTATCTTGTTCAGCCATAGTTGGTATCTTTT
Source organism: Fraxinus greggii (assembly GCA_903798315.1). Lineage (NCBI taxonomy): Eukaryota > Viridiplantae > Streptophyta > Magnoliopsida > Lamiales > Oleaceae > Fraxinus > Fraxinus greggii. The sequence continues at coordinate 8,470 of CAIGRK010064357.1, forward strand.
CATTTGGAAGGGAAAGCGTGGTGTTTGGCAAATGGAAGCTTGCATAATTGCAAGTTTATCAGCATGGAGTATTAGTTACATTTGTTGTGAGCGATTGTTCGGCTAATGACATGTAAATATCTGATGATATGTCTAATATACCTTTCGTGTTTTCCAGAATCCTCCTGAAGTACATGCCAATGCAGCAGAAACATTATGTGCCATAACCCGAAATGCTCCATCACCTCTGGCCACCAAACTATCCAGCCCAAGGTTGTATGATTAAACCTGAATACTTTTCCTCACCTTGTAGATTAGTTTTTGACTTTTTATTTGGATAAATGATATGAATATTCGTTGACTCTGTAGCTTTCTTTATGTGCAGTTTTGTTGCAAGGATATTTGATCGTGCACTTAAAGACTCACATTCAAAATCTGCCCTTGTCCACTCGTTGTCTGTGTGTATTTCTTTGTTGGATCCAAGAAGATCAATTTCTTCACCTGTAATGTATTCTTTTAAAAGCCAACACGTGTATCAATTGGCTAATACTGATACTGTTGGTGCAATGCTTCCCAAACTCGGTGAGTCCATAACCGCATATGTTAGTAATTTCTCTTGTGCTGCTTTGTATGTGTATTTACATATTCATTTTATAATCAGTAAAACTAGCCAAAAGAAAATTGTACTTTGTGTATTGTTACATGTACTAGGGACCACTTGTCAGATTTCTCGTTCACGGAATCTTGACTCATATGGTCTATAAACTGTTTCTATATTGATTTTTGGTTTATACCAATGTTTAGCTTATTTTTTCTTAGGATTATCCAGAAGATGTGTAACTTAAATGACAATTTGTAGAGAATAAGTATAACAGGCACGTAGCTTTGCGATCTTTAAGAAATATTTCTACTGAGAAATTTCTGTTGATCAACATTCTTTATGTAGGCTGCATTTAACAAATTTCAACTATATGCAGCAACAAACCAAGACTTATGCCAAATAAATTTGGGATCAACGGTAATGAGAGCAGGATTCTATACTGAGTGGTTAGAGCCTGTTTTTGATGGTGGTATAACCTACAGAATGACTTGTTTTATAGCAATAAACATATCCAGATATAGTTAGAAGTGAATATATTTTGCGTCAAGATCTTGTTTTAGTACTCCATTTAAACCTAGTCAATATCTATAATTTACTCCTTGGAATGTATTTAAGAATTCAGTTTTCACTGAAATCTTCCTCAACTATCAAATCAGACTTTGTGTTTTCAAAGGGAAAAACTAGGTTCAGTGACAAAAACCTTGCAGAGTGGTAGAAGTTCCATTAACTGCTCTAGGCAGGTCATGGCAAGTGTTGAATTGAAGAGGTAGACATATTCGCGATAAGGAAAATATTCTTTATGCTTCTACTTAGTACTTACTGTGTTCTTTTTCATTCTTTTTGAGTTGGGGCAGGGGGTAAATCTCATCCTTTATTAGCATGATGAAAAATTGACATTTTTATAGGGGGATGGAAAGAACCCTTTTAAGATAATATTCAAATGCCATCCAATGCCCATATTTTTCACATTTTTCTAGATTGCTTACAACAGGTGGCTTGGCATGGGTACCATATTGTTTTCAATTTGTCACCAGTATAAGCATTGACACATTTTTTTGGTGTAGGGGACTTGCTGACACTGTTAAGAGTGTCATCTGATGAGAATATTCTACCTACAACTTATGGTGAATTACGGCCCCCTCTAGGGAAGCACCGTTTAAAGGTTGGTATGTTGATTTTGGTTAATTGTTTTTCATGCAACCCTCAAAATGATGTGAACTATTGAATTTTTGGTTGGACACTGGATCACATGATTCTATATTTGACGTTTTAACATTTTATGCAATCGCTACCTGTTTATAGGTTGTGGAATTCTTTGCGGAGCTGCTGAAAACTGGCAATGAGGTGGCAGAGAAAGAATTGGTCAGTTCAGGGACAATTCTGAGGGTCCTTGATCTCTTTTTTGAGTAAGACTGTACTTCATTAAGTAATTTTTGGCGTTTAATAACGCTAAATCGGCTGATTACTAGAAAAGAAAGCTTTGATCTTTAGTCCCGTGGAAGCTGCAGTTGGAGCATCAATTTTTAGAATTGCTCATTCTTATAATATGTTTTTCTGATGTAGGTATCCATACAATAATGCCTTGCATCATCACGTGGAGAGTATAATATATTCATGCTTAGAAAGCAAAAATAATTCCGTTGTTGATCATCTTTTTCAAGAGTGTAAATTGGTTGGAAAAGTTCTTCAGACGGATAAAAATCCTGTTCTTACTGCTGAACTCAACGAGGTAGTTTTTTGTCAAATAATGACTCAAATTTTCCGTCTTTCTTTCCAATTATGCATGGCATATTGGCTGTCACCTTTCATTTATCCTTGTGTAGAAGGTTAGGGCTGGCATGTGTGTGATTGGAAAATTGAGAGTACAAACACTTTAATTCCGGAAACAATTCATAAATTTTAACCATTTTTTGCCTGGCAAATTAGACTCTTTTCTTTCCTCGTTGTCCTGGTAGATCCTGGCTTTCTGTTTGTGAGGAAAATGGACCTGACCTGTTTTCTTTTCAAATCTTCCTTCTTCCTATCTCTCTCATCATTTTTCTTTTACAGTTCCTCCTTCCTTTCTTGCGACTTGAAGTGAAAAATCTGATAGTTCGTCTCTTCTTGCAGCCAACTTTACCTGTTGCTGGAAGACAGGCACCCCGAGCAGGGTACTTTGGACATCTGACACGTATATCAAATAAACTTGTTCAGTTGTGTAACAATGACAAACGCATACAGCAATATCTTCAGGTCTGTGATAAGCTGACTTTTTGTTAAATTTATGCTACATTCCTTGATATTATTCTTGAAAAGCAGTCTTCAATTCTTCATTTCCAACTTAAAGCGAACAAAAGCTTGTAATCGTTTGGATAAATTTTCAGTTCTGTTGTCTTTTCTATCTGCTTGTTGCCATTATTCTGCCCTATGCTTGATATGCATATCAACATGTGATCAGCCTCTGAATTGGGCATGTTTCAAGTCTCCTAGCCAAGCTGCAGACCACAGCTACCATTAAAGCGCCTGTTGATTATGGTTCTGAATTTTTTCGTGAAACTTGAAATCTTTATAATGTTACCTTTGCTGTCTAAAACAAAGGCTAACGTCTCTTCACATATTGACGGTTTCACACTAAGTTAAGCGCGTGTTCGGTAGTGATTAAAATCAAATTAAAATTGAAAAACTAGCCGTTATTGTTGATTTTTATTAGATGAGTGAGATCCAGTAACGGCTATATTTTCAAATTTAATTAGCTTTTAATTTCTACCGAACACGCCCTAAATGTCTTCAATTTTTTTTTCTCTGCTCATGCAATGTTGTTTTGTTTGCTTTAGGAAAATAATGAATGGAATGAGTGGCAGACCACCATCTTACAGGAGCGTAACATGGTTGAAAATGTATACCGATGGGCTTGTGGGTATGCCTCTTCTTTATCTTATGCAATCAGTTCATAATAAATGAAACTAGTACAATTTGTTATTACCCAGTTACCATCAAACATTGTCATTAATCAACTACACGAGTGAATTCCCAGATGTTCTCCTAAAATTTCGAACATGTTTAAATTCATCTTATGCTTTATTCTGAAATTTAATTTTTGTGGTTCTGTTTGAATTTGTACTTTGCCAAGTGAGCGTACTGTTTCATCTCTCTGTTTTTCTAAGAGGTCTCTCAAAATTAGATGGTTCTGCCAGCTTTAGTTCCTTAAAAAAAAAAAAAAAATGTACTTTTCCAAGTGAGGATACTGTTTCATCTCTGTTTTACTAAGAGCTCTCTCCAAATTAGATGGTTCTGCCAGCTTTAATTCCTTAAAATTTCTCGTATTCATGTGTACAGTCGGCCAACTGCATTGCAAGACAGGACTAGGGAGAGTGATGAGGATGATGTCCATGATAGGGATTATGATGTTGCGGCTCTGGCAAATAATTTAAGCCAAGCAATCAGATACAATGCATACGATAATGATGATACAGAGGTAGGCTCAAACAGCAGTACCAGAAGAAAAACCATCAGTAATCATCTCAAGAAATAAATTGGTAAATTCTTTCAAAATTATCTATGATTTCAATTGCTCTTTTGCAGGGTAATGGATCTCTTGAGAGAGTCGATGAGGAGGTAATTTATGCTTAATCTTTAATTTATTTGTTATTTATTCGCAGATATGAAACTAAAGAACGGATATATAATATAGAAAGAGTGTTATAAATCTGGTTTCATACTGGCTGATACAGGAGGAATACTACTGGTATATGAATTCCAGATACTGTATCAAGTCAAATCTCAGTCATTCTTGCTCGTACCAGCCAGTATTGGGTGGTAGTCGGTGTCTTGGATGGTTCCAGGATGCATTTTTACTTTTGAAGTATTGATTATGTATGTTAAAACAGATTTTACATTTTATTGGTCTCAGTTTTGATTTTTGTCATCTTATACAACATTTCTTTTGTATGTATTTTTGTCACTGTATCATGTGTTGTTACTTCTCACACATATATCTCAATAATATACATAATATACTATATTGTTTATAGTTATAAATCTGCATGGAATGCCAGAGATACAGGCACTGCTGCTGCTAGTAATAATAGTGTGTGGAAAGGACACATGGGGGAGCAAGTGTTTGCAACCCCTTTCCTTTCTTTGTGAATTCCATAGTGCTTAATTTTGGTCTTTGATTGATGAAAATGCAGGATGTTTACTTTGATGATGAATCTGCAGAAGTAGTGATTTCATCCCTAAGGTTGGGGGATGACCAGGGAAGGTGAGTTTCATTGCAATTTTCTAGAGAAATTTAAAGTTGCACAAATAGGATAGACATTCTAACTATTTTGATTATATGCAGAAAAAGATTTGCAACTGCAATTGTAGGTTTTTATACTTTGGTTCACAGGACTGTTTGTCGTTGCTGCAATAAGTGTAACAAGTCCCAAAAGTAGATTGTCATAAGAATTGTATAGAAGGGGAAAAGAAAATACGAGAGACTTTGAAAAAAAGGAAGTTGGAGTTTTTGCAAGAATGAATTCGCGTGCAATAGTATATTTAATATTTGCATTTATTGTGCAATATTATTGTGTTGGCTTCTGTGATGCGCAAGAAGTTAGAATCTGGCTATCTAGCAAGCCTATTTGTCATTGTTTGAAACTGTTTGATTCTTTCTTGCAGAAGTCTGTTTACAAACTCCAACTGGTTTACTTTCCAAGATGACAAAATTGGTGATGCACCTGGGAGCACTTCACTTCGTGATATGATGGATGATATCAATTTGAACGGAACATCAAATGGTGGTAACAGTAGTAGTGATGATGAGGTAGTGGTCGGAGAGGACGAGGAATTGACTGAGAGCAACACTTTTGCCAATGGCTTCTCTGGCTCTAAGACAAACCCCTTCGATAACTTCTATGGAAACAACCCTGTAAATGGTGGCGACTCAGTTCCCCAGAATGAGAAGGCCAGTGCATCTGGAGACCTTGGTTTCTTCCGTTTTGAGATGTCAGACAACGACGATCTGTTTGGAGACAGGCCCATTCCTGAATGGGTCGCATGGGGAGGGACATCAGACTTTCAGGTTGGTGGATCGAGTGTGAACCCATTTGTTGACCATAATGACACTAGTGACAATCCTGCTAATTCAGTAGAGACGAGCACTGTCCAAATTAGTTCCACCACTTCAATGGGAGGCTCTCTACCAAATGGCACCTCCAGTTCTACGGATTCCAGTGATGGTTCAACTAAATCTGATTCAGGTAAAAAAAGCATTGCTGCACCTTCCTTGTTTGAAGAGGACGTTGAATTTGTGGGTGTAGAACTAGAGGGGACGGAGAAGGCAATGGAGCAAGCTCTCATGGAGGGGGTTGTTGGGGAAGCTGGGCCACTGAAGAGTAACCTATCTCCAAAGACTGCAGAAAAGGAGGATTCAGAAGATGATGGAGCAGGGATGAAGGAATTCAACGATGCAAACTATTGGAGAGTAGATCAAGAAGTTGCAGTGTTGGAGTATGGGGTCAGTAATTTTTAACCTTGAACTTGGAGCCGAAATCCAAGGATAGTCCATTCTTAGTTATCAGGGGGTTACGCGACTGAGCATATGTACAGTGTATTATTGTTCGAATTGGGATCGTGTTGTAGGGTTCACAGTGGTGGTTATGATTATTTACTACACTCGTTTTAGGGTCGTGACACTACTAAGATTTTGTGCCGCTCTTCGTTTTGTTTTTGGTTTTAAAATTTTGCCCCCGTCTGATAAAGCATGATTCGTTAGTGTAATATGAAAACACCAATGTTTATTTTTTATAGGAATTTCAGACAAATGCCTGCTCCACATGCTCGTGCAGGGGATTATGGTCCGTTTGAAAGTTTCGTACTCAATTCTTACTCATTTATGGTGGTGGGTTATTCGACAATTGCTATCGTCTGTCATGATCTTTGACCGTTGAGTAACGTGACTCATTTATTAGAGAGAATAGTGGTGAAGTGACCCGCGGTTTATTATTCAATAGAGCTGTGAAGTATATTAGGGTCCGTTTGATTGCAAGGGTGGAAAATAGGTGGAAAGAAAATAAATTTCAGGGAAAATATTTGCCTGGAACTTGTTTT